>VZTE01002994.1:107951-136815 GCA_013397775.1 Eulacestoma nigropectus
ATGCTCTATACACAAGCAACAGCTCTTCTCTTCTCTTCTCTTCTCTTCTCTTCTCTTCTTTCTCTTCTCTTCTCTTCTCTTCTCTTCTCTCTTCTCTCTTCTTTCTCTTCCTGCAATTTACAAGATTTTATCTTCATTTGATTTTAACTAGTTTTAAGGAAACAGTCACTGTTCTTAAAAAAATGTGTTTTCCAGTCAGCATCAGAATAGGGAAGATTATAAAGAACTAAAGGTGGGGTACATTAAAATACTCATTCACAACAAAGGTTAGCTAGAATTAATTCAAGGATTATCAGTGTTAGGAATATCCCATTAGTGTAGCTGGGGAAATTCATAGGGAAATCTTACTAGAACTGCACTGAGTAGTCAAAGAAAAATCAGGTCAGAATTCAGAGTGAAAAAAAAACCAAAACAGCTGCTCAGTTGCAAGGATAAAGAACCAGAGATTTGATTTTAAGGCATTTGAGAGCTGTTGCTTGTGTATAGAGCATCCTCAGGTTACTGAGTCTCAGGGATATGTTTTCATAATTATATTCAGAAAAGAAATGTTTCAATGCTTGTTACTATTTCAGTATTCCTCAGAGACTAGAATTTGATAGCTGAGGGTGGGTAATGAAGCTCTATGTGTATTCAAGTTTTGTTCTTAGTAGCATATGACTTGTCCCACTATGCAGTTAAGCCACAAATGTATCTCCTCTGAAATAAAAGCTTACAAAATTGGGACTAGCTTTTAAATGCTAAACATATTTGCCTTTTTCTCTGTAACCTATAAATAATAATATTAATTTCATCATTATTAATAATAATTAATTACGATAGTTTTAAGGTCTAGCTCAAAATTACATGAGTTTTATTATATTACTAGAGAAATATACTTTGTATAGTCTCTTACTCCTTAAAGGGGAATAAAATTTAGAAGATAAGAGTTTTCAATGACTTTTTCCTTTATGCACAACAAAATCAATCCTTATTTCATCTTTCCATTGTGACAAAATTAATTTAAAACTGCAAAATTAATATATAAAAATTATGACAACCATAAGAAAGGCTTTGAAAACCACAGAAGCATTTTGCTGATTAAGGGTCTTCTTTTGAGGCACAGCTACACAATAGATTTACTTTTTCTCTCAGAGAAATGAAAGCATAAAAGTATGTGTACAGTTTTGATCGCTTTTTCCTCTTGACCAAAAAGACACATACAATTTGGCTTATCAAGACAGCACTGTTACTTTTTTTAAGGCAGGAACCATCCTTTGCAATGCCACATGGACAGACAGGTATTGTCTTTTCATCACCCACAGGGGTATAAAGAGCACTGGTGGTTAAGTTCTCCTTGAGCTTAGTCGGTGCCCTTGAGCTTCTGCTTGTGTATTTGCTTCAGGGAAGTTTCAGGATATATATTCTCACTCCTCAAAGGCTCTGTTTGCCATGTCACTGACATGGCTCAGAGCAAAGTTCTTCACCCAGAGGGTGGTTGGGCGCTGGAAAAGGCTCCCCAGGGAAGTGGTTACAGCACCAAGCCTGACAGAGTTGAAGAAATATTTGGACAATGCTCTCAGGCACATGATGTGATTCTTGGGGCTGTCCTGTGCTGCCTGGAGATGGACAAGACAACACATGTGAGTCCCTTCTAAGGAGATTCTATGATTCCATGAAATATTTTTGCTATATGGTCCTTCCTAGAAGGTCCTTAAGGCTGCATGTCACAAGGGCAGCTGTGTTATGAGATTACATATAAAGGTCTTCTCCTGCAAGAGTCCCTCAGTTGCTGTCACCTTTCACTCTGGTCACAACACTGGAATCTGAATTCCTGATTCACACCTATAAGGGGACAGTACGGAAATATACGTGTTATAGCACATGTTCATGATGCCTTTGTTAAGGAACTTCCCCATCTGACCATTCAGGAGGCACACTGGCAGTCACACTGCCACCACCAGAGACTTCAGCTACTGGGACCTAAGCCCTTTTGCAGTGGCTGGCTCCAGTGAGCCGATGAGTGCCCTGTTTGATTCCCTGCATACCCCCCTCTCAGGCAGTCAGACCATCTTTTCTTACCAGCCCGACCCCAGATTTCCCATAGCAGAGTCTCATTTGCCTCATTCCATAAAGTCATTTATTCACGGCCTAGTAACACGGAAGAAGCTCAAGCTGCTTCCCAGGAGGGACCCCAAACAAAGGAATTCCTGGGCTTTTACACCCTCACAGTCTAAGTGCACAAAGGTCTCACTCTTCCTCCTGAGTCCTTAACTCCTGCTGTACCTTTGAGTGTTCAGTCTCCTGGTCACCACAGGTCCCTGTGCCCTTTGTTGTGCCAAGGCTTGGCAGTTCAAAGCCTCTTGCTTTGGGCTGTGTCACCCAGAGCTCAACCTGCAGCTCCCACTGCAGCTGCACCCTGAGCTACCTGCACTCCTCAACACCTTGTTATTTGTCATTACATCATTGCACTCACATTAAAGCATATATTTGAAACTCAGGTTGAATAAAATATGGTAAGGTGGCCTCTGATAGACTAAAGGTCCTGTTGCCAGGGCAGGGGAGGAGATATTGATTATTGGTCAGTAATTTCAGCTGGTCATTTGTGGGTTTTGTGGATTGATTCTTCATGATCAATGCTTTCCTCATCAAAGGCTTCTGTTAAAGATAGAGAAGATTTACTATACCAACACACCAATCAATGCCTCTTAATGTTAAAGAGAGAATATCTCTTTAGCCTCTTTGAGGTTGCAAGGAATAAAAGTCTGAGTTTGTCTCCTCAAATGGAGATCTCTCGTTGAACAAGGGTATTTCAAGTAGCTACTGCTCAGGAATGTGAAGAAACTACCCAGTTACGCATCAATGTACATATATAAATAACATTACTGTGTTATAAGATTAAAATAAGAAGGCTTCATCCTTGAAGGAAATGCCTTGAAGGAGATCATTCCTTTGTTTGTATAGCATCATGCAAAGTGCAGAGTAGGAAGGCATGTTGTCTGTAGAGCATATCTGGGTTAATCTTATGAATCTTCATTTCTTTTTATGCACTTGGAAAAGTTGACTGTAACTGATCTCACATAGAACTTAAAAACATGTTAGCAAAGAGGAAAATCACTGTTCATTTGTGTCTATATTCTTTTAAAAACATTTTAAATGGTCTCTCATTCCTAACTTCATCTAGCAAAACAAGAGGAAAGTATATGTAATAGATACTTTAACCTTCATTATTTCCTTAACTCTCAGTGTTTTGTTTGTTTTTTTTTTTTCAAATAATCGTTTTCACACAATTCAGAAGTTCTCCAGAAAGGTGAAACTTGTTAATATATACTCTTTAAAGTACAAATGGGCTGATCTCTTAAGGTTTTTCTATACATATCATTCTCGTACATAAACAAGAAAATTTCCTATTCATGCATCCTTCTGATAGTGATCCTTCTTCTTCATTGTGGTCTAGATTTTGGGATTTGAGACACCTTTTGTGGGTTTTGCCACATTAACAGAGAAATGTTAT
Source organism: Eulacestoma nigropectus (assembly GCA_013397775.1). NCBI lineage: Eukaryota > Metazoa > Chordata > Aves > Passeriformes > Eulacestoma > Eulacestoma nigropectus. Next base: position 111,442 of record VZTE01002994.1, read on the forward strand.
TTTACATCTCATGAATACAGTTGGGCAGGAATCAACTGCACCTTACCAGTACAATTCCAGTTCCATTTGCTTCTTCATGAAGATGCTAAATATCTAATTTATATAAAAAATTTCTAAAGAAGGTCAAATTGGTTTAATCGTGCTATGACCCCTATGCAAGTTGTCTCAAAGATCAAATCTTATTTAAAAGGCAAAGACAGTACAAAAGTAGTATATCTGTCTTCAAATGCTCAAAGCATGTATTGCTCTTTTGACTCTGATAATTTTTAATGCATTTCACAGTCAAGAAACAGAGGAAAATGTCAATTTTATATATAAACTGGTTCATCTAATTATACTGAATTTTTGTGAGAAAGTACAGATTTATTGCAAGTAAATGCAAGAGCTTGGGTAAAATCTTTTATGGTGTGATTTTCATTCATGAGTTTATGTCCAACTAAGCTGGTTTTCAGACTTTTACAATCATCTGAGTAATTTACCTTGTCTATTCATGGCCTTGGCCAGTGGTTTCTCTTTGAGCTGGCTGGCATTGGTTCTGTCAGACAGGGGGAAGCTTCCAGCAGCTTCTCACCAAAGCCACCCCTGTAGCCCCTGTTACCAAAACCTTGCCACACAAACCCAGCATAACTTATTACCCACAGTGAATTCCTCAATTGTTCTTTAAGACAACTGCAAACCAAATCATAGTAAACCACTCCTGAAGCTTCTATATAGATACAATATTGTTGTGTCACATAAGCATTAACATGAAATTAATGAAATGGCTTCATGTATCACTGAACTACAGATAAAATCAAGGTAAAATGTGGACAACTTATGCAGCTCGCAATTTTTTCAAGAAATGTTGACTAAAGTGTTTACGCACTTCTTTGGTTTCAAATAAGAATTTTTAAGACAGTTGTAAATATTCTAGATCAATACTGTTTTTCATCAAAAGTTTTTAATTTAAAAAAAAAGGCAAAGAAGAACAGGAGCTTCAGACAGAAAAACACATCTTTCTTCTTTGAGTTCATCCCACCTAGGAGAGTAAGGAAAAGATAAGGAAAGAACTCTGAAGTTTTTTCTTTCCTTTGTTTTGGAGTCAGTTTTATGATAGGTGATTTTTTTAAATTGGAACTTGTCTTGTTCACCTGTAGCTTCCTGAAAAACTGAGCACCTGACATAAGGATGCTATGTTGGAGCAGGAGAAGACTGTGAGGAGTCCTCCCCCTGAGGAGGAAGGAGCAGCAGAGGCAACATGTGATAAAGTGACCACAGCCCCCATTCCCCACCTGCCCTTTCTGCTGGGTGGAGGAGAGAGAGAAATTCAGGAGTGAAGTTGAGCCCAGGAAGAAGGGAGGAAGAAGGTATTTCTAAGATTTGTTTTGATTTCTCCATTACCCTACTCTGATATTAATGGTTAAACGTTAAGCTACCTTCCCTAAGATGAGTCTTTTTTCCTCATGATGGTCACTGGTGAGTGATTGCTCCCTGCCTTTATCTCAATCCACAAGATTTTCACTTTATTCTCTGTCTGGTTTATGGGGGGGAGAGATAGATTATCTTTGATGGGTACCGGGCATCCAGACAGAGTCAACACACCACACAAGTTAAGACAATATTAATTNTTGCTCCCTGCCTTTATCTCAATCCACAAGATTTTCACTTTATTCTCTCTCTGTCTGGTTTATGGGGGGGAGAGATAGATTATCTTTGATGGGTACCGGGCATCCAGACAGAGTCAACACACCACACAAGTTAAGACAATATTAATTATCATTATAGATTGACACAGATAAATATAGTAAATAAATATAAAAAAATTAGAAATATAATTTCTTTTTTTTTTTTAGCAACATATTTATTGTCATCTAATAGCACATACATTAAGAAGATGAATTAATCAAATTTTATGTTCTTCAGCTCTCCCCGGAAAATATGTGGAACAGTAATTTTGATTAGAAGTGTTTTGATTTATAAAACATAGCAAACATTTACCAATAAAAGTAGAAGGTTTACTATTGCCAATTATGTGACTAACAGTTTCTTCTTTGCCCTTATTAATCTTACTATATATGCCTCTACCACATGTAATCATGCATTTCTCTTGCATTTTTAAAAGAACTTCAGAAAATGTTAAACTTTATAATTGCTTGGGATTTTAATTGTATGTTACAGAAAAATTTGTATAAATTGAAAAGCACTGACACTCCAACACTTTAAACCAGGAAAGTGCTGAAACATTTTATAACAGCAGATTGAAGTTAAATCAGCTATTGAAGTGGAGATAAAATGCTGTCAAAAGGAAGCAAATATTTTTTGCTGACATCCACTGCACCTATTTAAGAATTGATTATTTCCTAGTATCTCAAACTTTGAAATTAAGCATCTGACTTTTCCAAATAATCAATTTCTTGGTTCATGCATTAATATGACACTAGATTAAGCATTTGCGACACAATTTTAGAAGAAGAAATTAATTTCATGTGGGGACATGTGCATTCAAGTTTCTCCCACCTTTGCCTATTGCTCCTGTTAGAGTAAAGGTCTCATAGCAGAGTTGGAACTACTTGGAAGATTTTTATCAGTACTTATTTTGTGCTATATTAGGTCTCTTGCCCAGAGATGGATAATTCATATTTCAAGTCCACATCTTGTACTGACGCTGTGTCTGCTAAGTTACATGTAGCTTTGCTATTCCAGCCTGAGGGCTGTAAGGAAAAATAAATGCCATGATAAGAGCCAATATGTTGCAGAAGAGGCTGTTGAAATCAACTGATGGATTGTTTCAGGAAGTGACTGAATAATTCTCCCAGGGCTACTCTGCAGCAGAATGAGCTGTTTTGCTTTGCTCACGATGAACTGCTCCCAGGGTAGGATGAGGAAGGCAAGATTTCTCTATCTTAGCACAAACTCAGCTCAGCACAAGGTTGCGAATCATTTTAGCAAAGTTTAGGGGAGGGCTTTCTTCTCCTCCTAAGACAGACACTTTCATTTGTTTGGCTGGATTAATCTCTATAGCTTATAATGAGAGTGTCAGCACATATACTTTAAATGTCCAAAGTAAGATAAAATCAATCACACTCTAGATATCTCTGATGTAGACATCTACAGTAGGGGTAGTTTCTAGGTATTCCTTTATAGCCATTGAAGAGAATAGGCACTTTTATGTGCAATTCATTTGATCTATTTTAGACATATACTTTAGGATGAGATGAATTGCACACTAGAAACTTTCATTCTCTCTATTGAATTTAGAGGGAGTCTAGGGTGACTAGTTCAGGTGCAGACATCTGCATTTTCTTTTAATTAATTGAATCCCTCTGCAGTATGTCTGATGCTTCCAAGAAATGTTTGGTGGACTTAAACATATGTTTGTAGGATTTTTATAACCACGAATATTAGATTTACTGTGTATTGTATGCAGACAATCTGTTTATCCATCAGCCCAGAGCTTCTTGCAGCTGCTATTTTTACTCTATTTGTTTTATGGAGAATTCACACATATTTCTCTGCAGTAACCCAAAACATAGAAATATGGCAGTTCAAAGCTGAAAATTAATTGCATATTTTATTCCCTATACATCTTGAATTGTTCTCTGATTCTAAGTGATAATACATTGTCATGGACTTCATCAGCAACATGAACTTTCTTCCAGGGCTGCATGGGGTGAACCTTGCTGGTCAGCTGTTGATGGAAGAGAAAGGAAAATTGTAAGAAGGTACAATTTTGCTTGTTCCTCCTCTTTTCCCTACACTTTGAGTGCAGTAACATTCCCATCTAGCTGCTATAAATTAAATAGTGCACTTTGAACAGAAATTAAATCGTGCACTATGTTGCAACCAAAGAAATCTGATTTAAAATTTGTCCAACACACCTCAGTGGTCATTGAGTTACTTCCTTGGACTACTGGAAGCAGTGAATATGTAGCAGCATGGATTTCACTCATGGCCAACACACAGCTAAAAGTACCTGCTGTACACCCTGCAGGGAAGCTCACACTGGTATAAGTGAATTGTTCATGTGTGTCTACCATACATCTAAATTCAGTCTATTCAGATATTTAAATGGAAGCTATTTTTTTTTTTTTTTAGCTTAAAACTTTCAAGTAGTGTAAATATCTGTAAGTTTGGATGACAATTAAGGCTGAAGTATTGAAGTGAAAACCAGAAAAGGGCATATGAATCATCTCAGGAATGTCTTTGATGGACTCAGATCTTTGAAACAAGTCCTTGTTCAGAAAGAAAAGAGAAGTTGTTTGTGGGAAAGAAGGAAGGAGACTGTCCTGGAAAGTGAAGAAAACTCAAGGATATTCTCATCATAAAACTGACAGTTCAGAAAATAAATAAGTCTTATCCCTGAAAAAGCTTAATATTTCAGCAGTTTTGTTGGTTTTCTTTTTTCGCTTCTGTGGTTACTGTATCCCTAGACCCAAAACACAGATTGGCAAAACTGAATAATGCATTTTCTCATAATTAATGAATATTTGTCAACAGCAATTTAATTTTTTTTCAACAGCTGCTACACCTCTGATTAGAGATCTGATCTTAACTACTTATATGGTTTCAGTTAATATTTGGCAAGTGTATCTTTCATAAAGATTTTTCTTTAAAAGTTATGTTAATACAAAAACATTTTGAAACATAATTTAGATAGTTTGAGGCACATCAGATCAACCAGCTTTGACGATGCAATTGCTTTAGGATTTCATGGCTATGATAATAGCATCCCTTTGGACTATAACAGATTGAGTCCCCTCAGCTGGATCAACACCATCTCAGCCTAGTAATGGGGATAACTTTTATGTCTCTAGTCCCTGATCAGTATTTTCATTCACCTTCCTCTGTTCATGGTTCTTTTCACAGTCAGTCCATATAGTCTTAAATTTTCTTTATATTTTATATATTATTAATATTCTTAATCCTATTTTATTCGTACTGTATATATCTGTTCTTGCATTTTTGTCTCTGAAATATTGTATTACTTGAACATTTAGAAAAGGATTCCCTTGAAATAATCCTCAGCAAAGAGCATCTCAGTATTTATCTTTGTGTTAAAACCAGCAAACAAAGAAATCCAAACTTTTTTTTTTTAAAAGGACACTCACCCACCAAAAAAACCACTAGAAACAACAACAAAAAAGGACCAAACCACTGCAAATGGGCACTAATTTCCCCTTTTGGATCATTCCTCTTCTGGCTTGTTTCACTATCATCTTTGCATGTCTTGCCAATTTCAGTTCCCAGTGAACCCAAGGGGGAGTTTAGAGCACCTCTTTAATCACTTTCTGAACCTGGGGCAATGATTCTGAGAAGCTGTTTGCACTGCAATTTAAAAAAGAAAGGAATTATAGAGAATGTGTCCCTCTAATCAGCACTTGCAGGAAAATATATGCTAATAAAAAAAAAAGTATTCCCATTTCATTCATAATTTATAAAGCAGATAGATCGGAACTCACACACGATCTAATGTGTGGGAAGCAGACATGTGGCTCTAATATTTTGGTTTCTACAAAACAGCTTTATTGAGACCAGTGGAGCTCCTGCTGATTTACACCAGTCCAAGCAGGATGCAAATCTGCTCATACTTGAAAGAAAACCTTAAGTGGTACAGAGTGTTTTAAAGGAGTCATCCTACTTTTGAAGCTTTAATATTTTGCGGCTTCAATCTCTTCTTTGTTAGCAAAGTTTTTATGCTGCTTCTTGAACAGATCCAACAGTCACAACAAGGTGAAAGTGTCGTAGGAGACCCGGAAACCACTGAAGTAAGGTGATCTGTTCATAATGAAGAAGGTGGGGACATTTGTAGCTGGAAAGATTGACTTGTGTTTCCCAAGATCTGCCTTCACTATTTTTCTTGAAATTTGAACTTGAAAAGACCTAAGACAGTGTGTGTTCATCCAGACACACCACAAAACAGGACAAAATTATACTGAGACATAAAAAAAAGCATCTTTTTTGCCTCTTTTCCTCTCTCTATAACTTCTGTGTCACCAAGTCCAACAGAAGCATCTGTGAGGCACAAGCAGCAACTGGAGGTCAGCCTGTAGAAGTAGCTTTTAAGTAAATGTCTTGGGAGGAAATAGTCTTGTAAAAGAATACAGGGTTATTTTCGAAAACAAATGGAAGAGATATTTTGTTTATGAATTGTAGAGTATCTCCTTGAGGCTGGATTCTCATCTTAATAATTCTGTTATTGGAGAGATGGCGCTGCCTCACAGTCAGCAATAACTCACCTCCCACGCTGTCTGTAGATTTCATAGTCTCTTATTTATCCTGCAGCATTAGTATTTTTACTGATAGGAAAGCAGACAGCTGTATTCAGGCCACCTACTGCAGGGGAAATGAACGATTCAGATGGTACTTTATGAGCTGACAGTCTCTGGCTCCATATTCAGCTAATGAGAAGAAGGAGTCATGATTTCTAAGTCAGACAGAGTGCTTGCTATGGCTGCTTCACCCAAACATTGTGATTAGTTCTCTTCAGTTTCAAACAAATTCAGAGCACACATGTCTTCAGTCATTCAATCCCCCTTTGAATTTATATGCCACAGGAGGTGTTTAAGTGCATCTTTGGCTCTCTACTAGGCAATCTGACTATGGGCCAGCGAGAGTAACATCATCCTGATGCTTAGAACAGTTTCTGTGGCTGTTGGAACCCTGCACAAAATAATACATTGATAGCTCATTCATCCTCCTTAGTGTTTGTGAGCCAGACGTACAAAAACATGGCACTGAAGTGAGGCTGAAATTAGGACTTTATCTAAAAAAGAAAAGCTTGTAGCTGTACAAAGTCTCTGCAGATATCTACTTCCAAGATACTATTGCATATTCCACCAGAATAAGCTTCATGTAACTGATAAAAATAGATCATTATATATAGATTATGCTGTGATTCAAACCTGTGATTCAGGATAATGTAGCTGGGGAAGCCATTGTGACAGTTGGGAAACCATCCTGATTGTGGAAGTGTTGCCTCCTTGAAATAAGGCAGAGATAATCACTGCTTTGTACCAGATTTCATTAACTATATTTAAATGTTTTAACACTTTTCAAATCTTTGGCTTTAAATGGTTACAAGTTACAGCAGCATTGCAAGCATTATTAGATGGGCATAGAACTTAAAAATGAAATCGCAAAAAAAAAGAACGGCAGGACAAGGTGTCATTACAATGAGCTGTAGGAATATATGACTCTTAATCTCATTCTTCTGTACTGACAAATGCACCGTCTGTCTATATGGCATTAATGAATGACAGTTTCTCACCATTTGGTGGATGCATGTGTCATCATTTGTCTAGATGACATCTTGATTTATAGACATCATTGAAAACATTAGAAAATCTTTCTACAAGTTTGATGGGAATTCTGAATATGTGAAAGTAAGGAATTTTCTTTTTTTTCTGAACAGTTCATTGGGGTATACTATTTCAGGCAGTCAGAAGGACCATATGGTCCACTGGTTAGGTTTTTGCTTGGAAGATGGGTGCCTTGGACCCAGTTTCCTACTGTACCTGAAGCTCCTTTCTGACCTTGGGCAAATCATCTACTTTCTTATACTCACTTATCTCAGCTGTAATCAAAAAAAAGGTGATATTTTTTCCTCTTGCAGGGGTAGATAAAATCTCATGTAATGTGCTAAGTGGTTTAGAAGCTGCACTAATTGTAATTACATACTAAGGATTTATGTAGTAAACTAGATTTTAAAAGGAAATTTCTCTTAAAATTATTTAAAGGAAACTTGCAGAAAATACTTTAAAATTTTATATTATGTACATTGAAAATATGGAAGAGAAAGAAAAATTCATCCCACTCCAGAAACTTAATTCTAGCATAGGAAAAGTAAATGGAATGGTTGGAGTACCTTGGAGCATCATCACTAAGGATTGACACGTATGTGTGTGTATGTGTGTATATGTGTGCAAGAACATATACAGCTTCTCCCAGGCTGTCTGTACATAGAAATTTGCACAGTTCAAATTAGCAATGTACCACATTTTCCAAAGACTGAGCATTCATTTGTAGCTTAAGAGTCAGAAAAAAACCAAGCAGATACTTATTATAATTCTTCTTTAATAGAGAATGATTATTTTCTCATGGAGCTTTTTGTTAATCATTCTGGCTCTACTTGTCATTCTAACATTTTTTATGTCATTTCCCCAACATGCACCAGCCCTCTGACCGTTCTGTGTATGTCACAGCAGCCTACAGCAGACAGGATTCCCGCAACATCCCTGGGTGTGCAGGGCTGGATGTCAGCCAGCTTCCACACAGCCATGCAGACACACAGAGGAGCATTTCCTGGCATCACGTGAGGCACCTGAAAGGTGTAATACTGCTAAAAATACAAGGTTTGAAGCATAGCAAGGCAGAAAAGTGTTTCAGAACGGCTTACTCTCATCTCCTGTAGGGTCTGCTGCCCTGTTAAACAGGGAAATAAGGCACAGTGACAAGACATTTCAGTCAGGCCAGGACAATCCCAGAAAACAATGATTTTCCTTGATTTCTAAATTAAAAACAAAACCTCTCCAGAAGTTTTTTTAATCACAGATTTTGATAGTTATTTTTTCTGGCTCTCACTATCAATTCACAATCCTGGCAACTTACTTTTCCCTGAACTAGAACTGTAGAACTGAAAACAGAGATCTCTTTCCCAGCTTCAAGCTTCATCATCAGCTTCTCTGACGGGGCAGGGTGAACTGTCTTTATGTCATCCAGCCCTTCCCATGTGACCCTCCCTTGAAATAAAACCAATTTTTTTTAAACTGCAGGAGGAATTTTTAGGACAGCCAGGGCTGGTACCTTTCTGTTCCTTTCCAAGCAGTTTAAGATGAATAGGTACATCCTAGCCCAGAGTGACTACCTCTGGGATAAGGATATTCTTCAGAACAAAGCATCTCATCAAGAACTGCCTCCAGGCCATTTGGGTTGCCTGCACTGTGCTCTGGAGGAGCGATGCAAAGCTTTGACTTTGCTGTAAGAAGCATTTCTACATTCCCAGGACTGGCCAGGCTTGACCCCATTTAGCTACAGAGATCAATTTAGGTCAGGAAGAGAGGTCATCTTCTGTACGCTGTTCTTGGAGTTTAAAAATGACTACATGGAGGTAGTCAGCCATTACACTTGTCTCAGATCATCTCTCACCCCTTTCTGCCAGGGTAAGACAAGTCATATGTAAGAGTGCTTTGAAGTGATGGATGATATTGTTGAACTTTTAGTGGACAGTCTGTTAGCTGGGATGAAAAAGGCAACAATAACATATAATAAAGAAAGGGCATAAGGTTACACACAGTAACTTTCAGCAATGGTCCCTGAATCAGATGCTCTTGTCTCTCTGCTTGTGACGTGAAGCTGACCTAGACTATTGGAAAGGACTCATGAATATGAATACAAATTACATGTCACAGCTGATTAGTGAATGATGATAAAGCACTGTAGCACTCTTCTTCTGGAATTAAAGTCTAACACTGAGAAAAGTACAGGCTGCAAAACTTTTTCCAACATTTAGAAACGATCATCACAGAATGACAGGATGGTTTGGGTTGGAAGAGACCTTAAATATTATCTAGTTCAAATTCCCCTGCCATGGGCAGGGACACCTTCCACTAGACCAGGTTGCTCAGAGCCCCATCCAGCCTGGCCTTGAACACTTCCAGGGATGGGGCAGCCACAGCTTCTCTGGGCAACCTGTGCCAGTGTCTCAGCACCCTCACAGTCAGTATTTTCTTCCTTATACCTCATCTAAACCTACTCTCTTTCACATTAAAGACATTCTTCGTTGTCTTGTCACTACAGGCCCTTGTAGCATGTCCCTTTTTAGCTCTCTTGTAGCCCCTTTAGGTACTGGGAGGTGCTATGAGGTCTCCCTGGATCTCTACTCCAAGCTGAACAGCCCCAACACTCACAGCCTGTCTTCATATAGGAGGTCTTTTTATATCTCTTTACATCTTTATATTTACATAGGATACATTTCTTTATTCACACACTCCTATATCTTCTTCCAATTTTGTCATGGTTTGGATTTTTTTAGATTCTTTTTTTCAGGTGGCCTTTTTTCTTCCCTTTTTTTTTTAATCTGTACTTATAAATTAAATCAATTGACGAAAAAATCCCTCTCAGAACACTATTCTTATGATTTCAACCGAGGTCATTGAGGGAGATAATATGTAGTCTGTAGGAATGATGGAGGAGGAGGACAGAATAAAGGGATCCTTTAGCCTGCACTCGTACTGTTTGTAACATATGTAGGGCTTACAGATACAGCTACAAATAAAGAACCAGTAACAGGCATAGTAAATATTAAATTAAATGACTCAAAGAGCCAGAAAAATAGAAACAGTGGAGATCCATAACTGGAGTTGGTTTAATTTTGCACCTGTTTGTTGACCTCAAAGGTGGATACATTTGAAATCATGTGTCAGATTACAAATGGTTAAAATGTACTAATTTCTCCACATTAGGTGGAGAGATGGTGACTCCATCAAGGCAAGAGGTAACTTTGAATCTTCACACATAGGAGCTGGGAATTCCTGATTTCTAATCGAGATGATGTTTGGGCAAACAAATGGATATTTGCAGGTAAACACAGCATGCTAACTTGAAAGCTGCAAGCAGTATCTTTGGCTCAAATATTTGTGCCTAAATATCAAACTGAACTATGGTCATAATAGGATTTTAAATTTAAAAACATGCAGTGTCTCATTAGTTTCTATTTTCTTTTAGCTGTAGTCTTCTGATGTTGGATTACACTATGTGGTGACAGAGAGATAAGCCCGGAAGGCTGGAGAGACAGCCTCTTTCCTGGGCCCGGAGGGGACCCTGGGACTGTATCCAGGTCACCAGGGATGGGCGGAGAGAGGTTTGTGGCTTGTGGACAAAGCTGGACCTGTGAGAAGTGGAGGTTGTAGTTTGTGACCTTATAGGGTATTGTTTACCTGTTCCCATAATAGGCAATGCCTGTGCACTGCTCCAGGTGATAGGGAGACACTGTGGTGAACATCTTTCCTGTTTACATGATGTTATATCCTGTTCTGTGGGGGTATTTAGGGAATTCAGACTGCACAATAAACGGGATTTTGTCTTTGACTTTGCACCTCAAGGAGTGCGGAGTTATTGCCCATGCGTGATTACTGCATTCTGATAAATTAAATATGAAGATTTGCAGAAATCCAAAATGAAGGCTATGATAAGTGTTGGCTGTTTTGCCAAAAGTCTAGCTTGTTTAATAAGTACAATTTTGCCTCTTACTCATTTCAGAAAAAAAAAAAACAAACAACAAAACAAAAACAAAATAAAACGCACCAAAACTGTCAAATGAGGATTAACTTTTATGAAGGAGAGGATTCAGCAATACTTTGTAACCATCTCCCTGCAGCCTGAACTCCTCCTTTCCACCTCTCAACACTCCATCTCCATACTTAAAAATAGGTAATGAAAGGATTTTTAAACTATATATTTCCTGAATGGTATTCTTCTATTACAATGAGTTGCAGAATTTCAAATAGTGCAGTGCATGTTCTTATTCTGTGAACTAAAGAGATTAAATTATGGCTTTACATGTGATTTAGAAAAAATCACACACATGGACAACTCTCTAGGATTCAGGGTAAAGAGTAATTTTCTACAGCTTATGCTAGTAACAAGCAAACCTTTGGAAGTCTTGTGTACAAGCAATTTATACTGCTCACCCCCATTCTTATCATAGTTCCAGAAGTGGGAAGCTCAGCCACTGTGATATCATACATTCTACTTTGAAGAAATTAGTTGGATAGCAACTAATATTTACACTTGGTAACAACATATCCTAAAAAAACTTTGCATGAAGAGACCTTGGGACAAACTTGCATTTGGCATAAATTGCCATTTTCAGTTGAAGTCAATTATCTATTTCCATTTACACCAGATGCGTATTTGACCCTTCTCAGATAGGTTTATAGCTCATGAGCTGTAACAAAGCTGGACATGCAAACCGATAACAGATAAAGATGGCTTATGTTTTGGGTAGATACTAAGTAAGGAGAAAGTACATATGTAACAATTTAAAGTTTCATATAATAAAGACACCTCAGGCATTTTTCATACACATTTCAATCTTTTGAAAAAGAAATTTTTGAGGGCTTAAAATTTACCAATATAGCAAGGAGTTTTATTCAATCATCTTGGTCCTAGAATAGTTTTAAACATGTGCTGAAATATCTGCCTGCTCAAATATCACTCTTTTTTGCTGACTGATAAACTTTGTACTTAGGATTAACTAGAACAAAGACTAGTTTCTTTCACAATTTTTGTATTTGATTTTGTCGCAAATATATTTTAAAAAAAAGTTCCATATCTAAGAGTATAACATTGTAAACAGATTGCTCTAAACATTTGTGGCATCATCAAAAGAAACAGTAAAAACTATAAAAAAATAACAATGTAAAGTATCTGTTGTTGTTTGTCTATTTAATTTCAATATAATCATTACAGATTTTCACACATAATTTTTTTGTAAAACTTCTTGCATATTAAGATTTTATTATTAAAAAACATTGATTCGCTTTTCAGCAGTATAAATGTGTACATGGTATCCATTTTATCTTTGAATTAGAGATCCTTTTCCACGTGTAATTAAAATAGAAAGGACTAACAACATCAAATAATTAGTCATGCTGCAATTACACCAATATTTTCTCCTTCTTTCTTTACTCCAGCCCACACCCCATATTTGAGTGCATTATAAGGGTCTCATACACCCATACAGATACCTACATTATCACATAATCCTTACAGATACAAATATTCTCATGTGTTGCTGTCTGCAGTGTGTGGATCTATTTTCCAATCAATTCAAGGCCAACTCTCATTAGTGCAATGAGAGCTTTCATGAATAAATCCCTCATTTTTCAGTGATAGAATAGATTCTTCATTATTGAATTGCATGCACTCAAGTGGGATCTATCTGCATCTAAAGAAAGAAATTCACAATTTTTTAAATCAAGATGAATGCCCCAGTATACTTCTTACCATTTTGTTTCTTTAGAACTGCATCTAATTTCCTGAGTATCTTTGATAAACTTTGGCTTTTTGTGCCTTCTTGGTTAATGAAAACTCAGGAAATATTTCTAAAGCCTATTAATTAGGGGTGTTTGTGTATTTTCTAAGCTAGTCCATAGAGTAAATGATATCCACTGATATGAACTACCCCAACAGTCCAAGAAAGAATATATGGGTCATCATTAACAAAATGACAAAGAAAGTCTGTGAGTGTTGTTGGCAAGATATCTATCTAGTCAGTGGTAGAAACAGTGCAAATGTACATGGATTATATGGAAACTTCCTTTTTTTACTTCAAAATCATCTGGGAGGTGTGTGTCATTTACAAAAACTTTGCTATAGAAAGTAAAATATAAAATTGTCATGGTAGGTACACTACATGGAGTTTCACCCACTAAATTAAATATTGTGATCTTATCTGAAATACTGGATATTAAAAAATAAAAAAAAAATCCTTCTCTGTTTATTTAGGAGATAAAATATACTTTTGTTGATGACACTTTGATTTTTTTTTAGTATTTGGTGCCTTGATAACATGCTAAAAAATTAAGGAGAATTTTAAATGTTCTTTATTATTGTTTATTGTTAAGGTGATTGAAAAGGTTAAAAAACTGATTTGTGTCCCATTTAGGATAGATAAAGCACTTCTTATGATTGAGATTCACAAGTCTGGAGGTCACTGAGACCTTCTAGGTCTTTTTTCTCTTTCAATCTTCAGTTCTTCCAAGGCTGCCCTTCAAAGGGTGATAATGCAACATGAAGTATTGAGCCACTTTCATGGCAATAGGAAAAGGACTATGAAATATTCCTAAATAGGGAAGTTGAATAAACACCTGTCAGCCATTAAGTGTTTTGGATCCTGTCTTAAAACACATCAGTGGGCAGATTATCTCTGAAGTGTCTTCCAGCAGTTTCCCTAGGATTTTCACTGATATTTGAGAATTAGTCTCAAAATGAAAAGGTATTCTCACCTGGATTAATCTATTTCATTGCATCTAAACAAAGACATTTTCTGTGTACAGCCACACCTGGTTCCTTTAATAGTCAAAGAAGGGTGGGCTCAATCACCTCCTGATAACCTAAAATGGGAATTGCTTTCCAAAAGGACCTGTCTTTCCTCTACATCATTCAGAATAAACTAGTGACTATACCATTAACAGAAATATTATGCTTGAACCCACAAGTTTTTAATGAAGAATTCAGTTCTTTCGTGTTTCATTGTGTGTAAGCATGCACAACGTGCCTTTATAGACATGCATCACTGTTGTATTATGGCAGCCCATCACCTGGGCTGTCTAACACCAGCCAGAGGCTAGTAGCCAGGACGCTCCAGTAGTGGGACCTGGCTAATGGGCAAACTCCCCGGGTAAGGGTGACAACACAGAACCCAGCAGCCCTCGCACCTCTATGTAGATGTCTCCCTGGGCATTGGATCCTGCTTTCCCCTCCCTTCTCCCCTGTACTTGGTTATCTTCCAGAACTTTCTACCTTCCTCAGTAGCCCATTGGCTCTTTGCTCCCTCTTCCCGCTTTCCTTGTTCCCCATTGGGCCTTGGTGCATTTCCCCACCTCTGTAACACCCCTTTGGCCCTCAGTTATTGGCTCCCTGGGGTTTCCACGCCCCTCTTCATCCCTGGTTCTTAACCCCTTGTCAGCCTTTGTTTGGGGCTCTCTCGACACCTGCTCTGCCGGACCCTCATCACCCCGTAATAAACCCTGTTCCCATGGAGCTGTGTCGGAGCCTGGCCGCTTCTTTGCTTCTTCCTGCGCCGTTGCCACCTGGGGGCCGCTGATCCTTTTGTGATCCCCAACTGCTCCCCAGCTGCGAACAGCCCCAGCAACTCAGGACAGCCCTCCGGGTAATGGGTGCTGCCCCTGGAATCCAGGTTGGGGTGAGCAGCGTCAAATCATTTCTCCAGTTTTATTTCATCTTAGACTTGTGGAAAGAAGGAGGCTACAGAGCTCAGCTGCAACTCAGAGTTAAATCACCTGTTTTCTCAGGTATCAGTTATGTTAAAAGTGACATCCCTGTAGAAGTGAAGTATACTTTTAAGTCAGTGCAGTTTGTGCTGGTTTAGCAGTAAAAGCGATCAAACTTTAGTTACTAAGTCTTTATTATATTTTTAGTAATATTTTAGGTCTATATGAGATTGCATGGAATCTCGTATAGACTTGAAATATTATTAAGCGTCCAAGAAGTGCTCAAAAAGGAGAGAAAAAAAATCAATAAATTGTATTTTTGGCTAAAAATATGAAATGATCCAAGAGAACCAGCTCACATTGGCTGTTGACCATTCAGAAACAGCACCAATGCATTGTGATCCCCAGTGACTCACTGTCACAGGCTCCCTTCTCACTGGACCATGTTTGTGGCTTAGAGGGAAGTTATTCCCAAAGATGACAGAGTAGATCTCTTTCTTAACTATTAGCAGAACAGTGAAGTAATCCCTTCCCCATGATTTGGGAAAAATCACTAGTTATGAATTGCTTGATAAATGTGCTTTCTTTGATCCACAGAAAATGCCTTAGTGCTTTTAGCTGCAACGCTTGCTAAGTCCCTGAACCCCACAACTTTATCGGCTGTAGAGTTTGCTGTGATAATCCCTTTTTGTATGTAACAATATATAAGGCCAAATGATGCAAAAAGGACATTTGCAACAACTCAAGCAGGCACAAGAATTCAGATACGTTGCAGTGACACTGGAGGATGGTGAGGGCCTGATTCTGCAGCCAATAATAGAATATGCAGATAAACAGCAGTGCTGAGCATTATAAATTTAAATTACTTTATACACCTGCAGTAGTTTGCATCTTTTCTATTGAAGACCATTTCTTTACACCATGGCTTGTATTATAAAACTTGAAGTATTTGCCTAGAATGTTCTGATTTTCCTAGTTGCTCTGGTGGATTACACTGCTCAAGGTTTTGTAGTCCCTTGTGACACACCTTTTTCTTGAGTGTAGTAGACTTCTCATCTAGATCAATTCTATCCATTTATTTAGCTGTTATGTTTTAAAATTGATTGCTAGATTTATTTATGAATCTCTGTTATGGTTTAACCCCAAACATCAACCAAGCCCTACACAGACCCTTGATCATTCCCCCACCAGTGGGATCAGGGAGAGAATTGGAAGGGTAAAAGATAGAAAGATCATGGGTTGAGTTTAATATTGAAGGCAAAAAATAATGATTTCCTGTGGGTAGGCGGGTGTTCAACCATCTCCAGGAGAGCAAGGCCCCATCACATGTGGTGTTTACTTGGGAATACAAATGCCATCACTCCATACGTCCAAACAATTTAAAGGCAGTGGATATTCATGTAATTTTTGACTATTGGATTTGCCAATTTATTCAGAATATCCTCACATTAAAATAAACTTTGCTCTTAAGTTTTAACACTATTTTCCAATGTTTTCAATTTTTAATAAATTAGTATGGTATGCATAGCCATAGAGAAGGTTTAAAAAATGGAGTAAGTGATTTGGAATCTGTTCTTAGAAGAAAAAGGGAAAGACAACTTCTGTTGCGATGTGTCTGAATATGTTAACTGCATTGGATTTTAAATAAATACGGTATTTCCATGATGCAAATACTCTTTGTTAATAAATAAAAATTTCTGCAAAGTCATTATTCAGACAAAGTGATCTCATCTTATTAAGATAACTATTGGTTTTGCTTTGTTGATTTCAGTGTTCTTTATTTTTAAATTTAGCTTTCTGTAGGGATTTCTTTATCTGTGACAAGTATATGCCTTAGAAACTACATATTAGCAGAGTAAGGAAATTTTGTAGCAAGATATTGCAGATTTAGGGTTTTTTTTCTTCGTTTAGAAGAGCAAAGTCAAGGACAACTCCATGTGTTCTGCAAAGTTCAGCAGTAATATTATTATTCACACAAGTTGTCTCAGCTGTGAAGTCAGTACATTTGTTCTGGATGTCTCTATTATTAATGGCCCTTTCACCTGACTTTCTACATTTGTTTGAGCCAACATAGCTCCTGCCTGCCGGCCAGTTCACTTAGATTGTTTTCATCCTCTGGTTGCCTTAAAGGTGAAGCTTTGTTCCAAATGTCTTCTGAAAGGTTAGTCTTAACTACTGTAAGGATGTAGGATTGGAACAGAAAATAATCTGGAAACAGCAAATGAAATAGCGAAGACTGCTCCTGTTTTCAAGACATCACTCATTTTATCCAAGATGCTCCCCCCAGCAT
Organism: Eulacestoma nigropectus; assembly: GCA_013397775.1. NCBI lineage: Eukaryota > Metazoa > Chordata > Aves > Passeriformes > Eulacestoma > Eulacestoma nigropectus. The sequence goes on from VZTE01002994.1 coordinate 128,665, forward strand.
GGCATCATAGGGTAAAATTCACCATGGACCCAGAGTAAATATAGCGCAAAGATCCACTCAAGTTTGACACCACACTGTATCTGCCTTAAGTAGATGTTTAAATAGGAATTAAGTGGTGTGTTGCCTTTTTGATGGCTCTTTGCAAACAGGCAATTATCACCCAAAGAGAATAAGCATAAAATTGAATCAATTTATAAAAAGTTCTGACTGGAAAAAAAAAACAACATAAAGAAGATTAGTTAGGAAAATATGACTTCCATCTTGGAAAAAATATATTTAGGAAAATTATCTTGTTGTTGTTTTAGTGGGAGTATTAAATTGGGGAATACCATTCCTAAACCACGACAAGAGGGCTGGTTTTCCATGGCCACTTCCAAGGGTTTCATAATCTACGACTTATTTGTAGTTTTATTTTCACTGGAATCTTAAAATACTTAACAACATTGCTGATGGAGAGCTACTTATACTATCAAAGATGTTTATATAAAGCAGAAGTAACACTGCCAAAGAATTAATTAGCACGAGCAGTCGAGGTCACTGGAATGTGAAGTGCAGGGCTCTTACTGCAGAATCAAGAGCTGAGCAAAATGAGATATTGGTTTAGCTTCAGTAGATATATTAAAAAGAACTCTGTATCAAATGGCTACAATTTCATCTGCTTGTCTTTCCTCATTTATAGAGTACCTTTAGGAAGTTATTCCAGTCTTTCAAGAGGATTTGTAGGGTGACTCAGTACCTAAAAAAACATATATCACAATCTCAGTAAAATAATAAGTTACAGAAAGACATTTTAAGCTCAATACAATGTAGCATTCATATAGTTTTGGTGTATAGGGATATATGTGTGCATGCTAGAGTAATGTGAAATACAGAGCCACAAGGTGATAATATGCCACATTAGGACAATTCATTTTAAACATCTTAAAATAGAAATGTCTAAGGAATGAGAGATGAAGGTCAGAAAAAATTCATGAGTTCTTCCACCTTATTTTCATAAATCAATGCCTTAGGCCCCACTGAGGCAGCTAAAAATACATTTCTCTTTCAGATGAAGGAGATTAGGAGGTGGGAGGGAGGGCATGTTGCCTTGCAAACGTAGAGAATGTCAGAATTGTCATGAAATTTATGAACATTTTGTGTAGGTGTTACTGCATGAGGGATGCACTTTCTCTTTTAGTGACATAGATAATAATAGTCTTTTGTAATCCATTATATAGAATTTGAAATTTCACCTTTTCAACCTGTTACGTTTGTGGCACAGCCCCTAAATACCTAATGGGAGAGGAAGGGTGAGGTTGAACAGACTGAACGAGTTCTCTTTGCTGCTGTGCAAAATGTGTAGATTTCAGGCAAGAAACTGATGATGAGCTGGTACATGGCAAATGCATCATATTCTGTTTCTAGGAACTATTGACTTTCCTGAATATTCTGTTTATAGAAGACAGAGTAATGAAAGTGAGTGCATTTCACTCCGGATGTCAAAGTACAAATCAGAATGACGGCATTTACTTAGGAACTGTCTGTTTCCCAGTGAGGGATGCAAGTCCCAGAGACTGCGGCCATTTCAAAGGTAGAAAACATAAGCTGAAGTCAGGTAAATCCAGTTCAAACTTCTTCAACACATGGCTATTAATCAGTTGCTTAAGTTAACTAAAATGTGAATAGAGACTGTATAGGAGAGGTGAAAGCACCTCCTCACATATTCATCATGGACAAGAAAAGACTGAACTCTAATGACTGGACCTTCATGGCACAAAAATTAAGAAGACAAATAATGCTATGGTTGCCTGTTAATTGGAACAGCTCAGTGGGTAGCCAGTTAAATGGCTGTCTTGATGAGAAGAAAAAAACCTACAAAAATAGCTTTGAAAATAACCAAATTGATATAAAACTGCACACAATCTAAAGATTGTAAAGATAAACATTTTATGTGCTCCTTCTTTATGGGATCTGCCTCCTCTAACATATCCTTTGCAAGACAGAGGGGTCAGTATCTGTTGCATACTGAAGACACTTTACCTCTGATACAGAATATACTGCGAATATAGGGGCAGAAAAGGTAAAGATGGTTGCAGTCATTAGGCAGATCTTCATTTTTCTTTAAGATGCCAACTTTGGAGCTTCTAAGAGCAAAGGTTCCTTATTATCACTTTCATGTTGTATATAACTTTTCAATTGCTGCCTGACCACTCCTGCATCAAAGCATCAATTTCTGTGGCAAGATAGAAATGTTTTCTGTGCACAGATGATGCAAATACTTACCCACCCACCAAACTTGACCCACCCATGTTCTAGTAAATAACACTACCAACCGTTACAATGATACATTCCTACTTTCATATAACTGCTAAATACCGTATTTATGACTTCCACATAGCAGCTTGAGGAGGGCAGTATCATTTAAGGTATGAATATTTTCCCCCATCCTTTAATAGACATACATAGTTTCCCACCAAGATGACCACTAGAGGAACAGCTTTGCTCACACCTGCTCCACACTCTGTGACTAAATGAATTTTTTTACATTGTCTGGTATTTTTACTCTGATTCTTTCCTAATGCTGATGTGGTGGGAAGCATTCTCCCTCCTGTGATGGAGCTGCAACTCATCTATGTGTACCAAGAAAGGATTGTCATAATCTCCAAAAAGAGAGTATATTTTTGGGATGAGGTAAAGTGCATTGTAAATTGTGTATATCTTGCCAGAAAAACAGGGATGGATGTTAATCTGTCTAACTTTGGATGGCTACAGTGTAGTGGCTGCATGTACACCCACTACATCTCATCAGTATGAAAACCGGGGACTGTGACTCATCAGTTAAGAGTGGGATAAGTTATGGAAATGTAGGTGTCATTTTTGATGCCATAGGTTACCCTTGCTTGTACCAACTGCTTTGAAAAATCTCTTTCGAGCTCAGTGTCTTATTTACCTATTTCAGGTTCCTTAGGTCATCTCAAATAGTTCCAGATGTCAATGCTTACACAATTTAGTCCTGCCTTAGTACCTTCTTTATAGTGAATTTAGTTGCTCTACAGGTTTCACTGACAGACAGTTCTGTTAAACTGCCTGATCAGAAGCCCCTGAAGCTGTTTTGAGATGACCCAGGGTATTCCAGACATGCATGGGGCTATCAGATGTGACACAGGATAAATGAAACATCCCTACTCCTTAGGAGAGGTAAACAGAGATCAGTGGAGATAGTTCTGGGTATTTGAGATGGCACTAGAACTCCTGTATTTTGGTAGCTGAATTAAATCTTAGATTTCCATTGACAATACAGGGGCTGATGTGGTACTTATTTGAGGCCTAAATGTAGAATTTGTCATTGTAGAAAGGTAGCCAATTACTGGAGGATAAATGTAAAATTAAATCTTTACTATGCAATCTTGGGACAAATCCCATCTTTTGCAGTTAGCCCAGTGATCTTTCTTCCTAGTAATATGCCAGAAAATGACCTACATATCCTTACGTCTCTTTACAGATAAAATGGAAAGACTATACCCCCATTTACATGAAGATTTTACTACATACCATGGCAGAAATGTAAAAATAAGTGTTTTTCTTTTTTTAAGCAAGCATTTTTTTGCCACCAGTAAAACAGTGGATAATATACATCCTTCCTAGCTTCATGGTAATATGAAACATTTTTGCTTGTTCCCAGCATGGTCAAAGGAAATTCGTCACATGGGAAGACTTAATTTTGTTTTGTGTCATAGAACAACTGTGATGCTATACCTCAAGGTATTTTAGTGGGAAGCACAATTTTTTTCAAAAGTATGCTGTATTCTGGTATGTGTGATCTATCTGATTGTGCAACCTGCATATCAGGTAACACAGCCAAGGAATAGGTGCAGGAGCTTGAGCAGCTCTTGAGCAGTGTCTTTGTCAGCTCTGTAGGTAGGTACAGCTGACACAGAATGTCTTGCCTGAATTTGGGCATCCTGTGCAGCTGGATAGTGCAGCTGCTCTGTGAGATGCCACAGAGTCATAGCCCCCCAGATCATTTGCAGCAATGAACCACTAGAGCTCATCATGGCTTGTTTCCTGATCATGCACCAAGATGATGAGGACATGTGCAACTGAAGCAGAGATAGTGTGAAAATTTGGGAACCCACACTACAGACCTGTAGAATCCACTGATCACTGTGGGTGCTCATTTTGTCTTGGAAAACACTGCCTGTTGTTTCTACTGCTCCTGATAACCCTGCTTTGCTCAGAGACTTGTAAAGTTGAGGTCACATGCACAAAGGACAGTCATACAATGATCGAATGACCCAGGTTTAAAAGGACCTTAAAGATCATCTAATGCCAAACACACTGCCCTGGGCAGGGACACCTTTCACTAGACTAGGTTGCTGAAAGCACCATCCAACCCGGCCTTGAACACTTCCAGGGATGAGACAGTCACAGCTTCTCTGGGCAACCTGTGCCAGGGCCTCAGCACACTCACAGTAAAGAATTTTTTTCTTATATCTAAGCTAAACCTACTCCCTTTCAGTTTGAATCCACTCCCCCTCATCCTCTCACTACAGGCCCTTGTAAATATTCTCTTTCCATCTTTCTTGTTGGCTCACTTCAGGTACTGGAAGGCCACAGTTAGGTCACCTCAAAGCCATCTCTTTTCCAGGCTGAACGATCCCAATTCTCTCAGCCTTTCCTCACTGGAGAGGTGCTCCATCTCTCCCAAACAACTCGTTGGCCTCCTTTGGACTCGCTCCAACAGGTCCATGTCCTTCCTGTGCTGGGACCCCAGAGCTGGATTGCAGCACTATAAGGTAAGGTCTAGGGTGACACTAGCTTAGGTCTGAAGAAATTTTGCTTGTGCTGGCATGGTGCTGTAATGGGTTAAAATCACTTCTAATTCTCAAAACTAACTCAGCCTAGTGTCTCTCTACTGTACTGCATGGCTGGAAATGCTCCAGATGATGAACATGCAAGGATTTGAGCATTTGATAAAAAACCAATGTACAAATGTAGTATGTGAAGCTAGTCAGATTTACAATGCCTAGAAGCTGGAATAAATGAACATCTGACAGCCCTGACCCACAGATGTGAGACAGAGAGTTATCTTATTTTATCTTGGTCTTTTTCAGATGGTAGTCTTTTTTAAAGATTTAATTCGTCAAATTGCTGTATAGGTGTATCTTTATAATGCAGTATCTGAAAATTCATGTATCCTGATTGGTTGAGGTTATTATTAATTAGACAAAGTGCTGTGAATCATTTTATACATACGAAGATTTTCATCATCAGAGACTCTCTTTACAAATTTAATGTCTCATTCTCAAATAATGTCTCTTTTCTGATTTGCTGCTGCTGTCAGCATTCCTCATCTCCATGTCATTACCAGTCCTGGGAATGTGTTTATCTTCTGACCCTACTTCTCATCCCAAATCCAAAGATTTTATCTGCCTCAGGCAGAAATAAACACATCTTAACAGCTGTGAATCCCCAGGGGAAGTGCAGATCAAAGTATGATAAATCCTATAAAATTTAATTTAGGTGATTATTGGTAGATGGTAAAGAGGAGTAAATGCACTCTTGTTTTTGACAAAGAGAATTTAAAAGCAGTTTATGTCTGCAATTATGCCTAGTGAGAATTTTAGCTTAGCTATCTCACTCTTTCCTCCTTGTTGCTCAGCACCTCCACTTTATCAAAGGCTGCTTATTCCCTGTCTTACCCTGTTAAGCTGTTTAAGTTGCCTTTACTATCTTTCAATCAAAATATATGAAATTAGCAAAAACTCCTACTTGTGCAGTTGTGCTAACTTGTCTCATTTTTATGGAGAATTTCTGAGGAGTTTCCTCCTGGGCAGCAAATGCCTCAGCTTTAATGAAAAGCCATAGGGAGCAGCAACCTCAGCATCCCAGTGTTCAGGTTTTGCACCTGAAGATGAAGGACTCAGGAGTACAAGCCATGAGAAACCTGGAAGTATGATACTGGGAAAGAAATGTATAAACACAGAGCAGATATTTTCAGTTTAAGCATACATGTTCAGAGAGCAGGAACTAATCAGACCAGAGTACAGACATGGAGAGAACTGCTGTGTGTGTCTGGGTACATTCTGTAACACTTCCCAGTAATAACAGATGTCTCATAGCTTTGTAAAGTTCTGAGCAGCCCTAAAAAAGAGCTCTGCAGTGCATTTGTGTTACTTTTCCCTTTTTTTTTTTCTTTTGGGATTCTTGAAGACATTCCATAGTCAGTGTATGGCATTGTCTATGGCCAGCTGTAACAGAAACACAATCTAAAACTGTCAATGAATTTGGTAGTAACAGAGTGCTGGAAGCCAGAACTACCCATCTATTTCAGTGATTATAGTGTTATGGTAAAATATGGACTACTGAATATTATTTTGCTGAGATTTCCTGCAGAAGAAAATGCTTACTTTGGTATGAATGATACTAGTTCATGAACTGTTATCCTTTTCAGCACAAGAAGTTGCAGCTATCTTTGGTTTAAAGTTGGGTTTAAAGTCAGGTGCTCAAGGAAGTTCATACACAGTAACGAATAGAGTTATCAGGCTCTTAATGATCTATTCTCCTAGTGATACTCCTGGGATGTTGCATAAAGCTCTCATTAATGCAAATGGAAAAGTGGAAAGTACATGCCGAAATCAACAACTCCCCCTATTGTTATAATGGGTGAATTGTCCCCTCAGGCAAAAAGCAACATTACTGACTTTAATTTTTCCTTGACTACCTCCTCCTTCTAATGAAACAAATCATGTTAAAAAGTGTGGTTTTTTGGATTTGTTTGTTTTTTTACGTGGATGTCAGAGGAGAAAGTCAGTGAGGAGGATTTATCAAAAACAACATTCTTGTTACGACCCAGTTCTGACCCAGTGTAGCCAAATCATCAATCACAGTGACAATGGGCCATATTTATCCCTGATGCAGCTGCACTGTAATTGACAGAATTACATTTAGAAGAGATTTGCCCTATATCTGTTTAGTTAGAAGTCTGGGGTGATGATTAGTCGAAGGTTTGACTTTCTCTGCAGCTTGGGTTAATGCATATATTATGCAAAGGTATATGTGTATTCAGTTTACTGCAGATGTTGTAGTCAAGAATTCATGGATGTTTGCCCTTTGTCACTCCAAGTTCCATTATAATGGAATATAAAGATAACAGGGCCACAGTCTAGTTATGCAGTTGAAACGTTGACAGAATAATTTGATTGTATTCTGCTTTTTTTACCATAATCTGCAGGTATACTTTGTGGCTTGTAAAAAATGCTAGGCATGGGACAGCTAAAATGGGTAGCACTAATGATGTCCTACAGCAAAGAAATATTGTTTCAAGATTTTTGTATTACTGCATATCGCAAAAATCAAACATAGAGAAAGTGAGTACTTATTTAAATAGTTACAGTGAAAGAACAAAAGTATTTGCCAGTGTCTAAGTTGTCTGCTCACTTTTTGCCTCCTTTTAAGTTTAGTTGCCATTTAGTCAATCGGAGTGAGCAAAACCATACATTTCATTCTATGAAAGGAAATATCTCAAACTCTTTGATACCATTAACAAACTGGATCTGTTAAAGCCAGATGGTGCTACCCCATGTTAAATAAGCAGTGTGTTTCGGTTTTTTATTTCCTAAACAAGTAATTGTTTTTACATGGTAGTCCCATTCATCTGCTTACTGCCTGAAATTGTTCTTAATTTGAATAAAGGGAAGGAGCAACATTGACTTCACTGGAGCTATGATTTCATCTTTATTACATTATTTAAATATAATGTGCCTCAGTAACAGAGCTCAAAATATTGATTAGTTAATGAAAAAGAAAATATTGATGCTTAATGAAGGTGTTGTCTGAAACACAGTGTAATGGGTTGAAACTGAGTTGATTGACAAGCTTTTAAGCCAATGCGCTTTTGTGAATTTTGCATATTTAAACCCCGTGCAAGGGCGGGAAGTTCCCCTCTTGTTCCCGGTTCTCTGGACGAAGATCGGGGGGGGCCTCTGAGCCTCCGGGTGGCCTCCAGGCCTGGGCCGGGCTCCTGCCTGCCCCCCTTCACCCCTCTCCCTTCCCTCAGAGCCACGAGCAGCTAAACTATCTATGGGCTGCCCGATAGCCGAATCCATCCAGCTCGGCTTCTGGAGAAATCAGGAGGGGCCTCCCCTCCCCCTTCATGCAGCCCGGGGGAGC
>VZTE01002994.1:137335-169765 GCA_013397775.1 Eulacestoma nigropectus
TTTTTCCCTAAGCATAAGAAAGAGACTTTTAAAGACTGCAACACTGACCAAAATTGTTACCCTTTGTGCGAGTTGGTAAAGGAGGGGGGAGTGCTGGAGGGAGAAAAGGGAGGGGGGAAGGAGTTTTTACTTGAGAGTGCTGGAGGGAGAAAAGGAAGAGGGGGAAGAAGTTTGTGCTTGAGAGTGCTGGAGGGAAGAGGGTTTTGCTTTAACTTCTTATTATTTCTTGTTACTTCTAACTCTGTTAGTAATAAACTTCTTTATAGTCTTTAAAGTTTTAGGCCTGCTTTGCATTTCTTCTTATCTCACAGAGTGAACTAGATGTGATCAAACCACTACACGCAGAAAGTAGGAATAGAAAAAGCCGTGGTTTATTGCAGTGCCCTGTGATACAGATTTCGCAGCTGTGCTATATCTGTGTATAAATGTGGTTAGTATCACTTTCTAGAATTGAAAGTAGTTATGATTTTGGTATTTAGTAAATGGGTCATATATGTGAGGAAATGATTTCCTAGTAGTAATGCCAAAGTCCAGTAAATAACTGTTGTCTTACTCACTAATAGGTAGTTGGGTATCTCATATGTCTCTAGAATTCTACCACAAATTGATCCAAATTAATTGGATCTACAATCCAAACACACTGCTTAGGCACAAAAAATAAAGTTCCTGGATCTCTTTTGAAGGAGATATGTAGAACAAGACTGGACTGACTGGTATGTTTTTACAATTTTACTGGAAATCATTTTGCGACGTACAGTTAGTGTGATATGCAGTAATATGATGGGTTTGTACTGAAATTCCATGTTGGGTTGTGTTATCAGTCAATGCATCCTAGGGATTTACAGAGAAATCTGCTAATAGAATACAGTTAACATAAAACTATGCCGTCAGTAAGTGTCACTTGTACTATTGGGAGACATTAGCTATCACAGCAGTGGCTGGGAAAAGACAGAGTACAGTACATGTAGTTCATAAACTGTTGTGAATTCATGGCAGCTCTTTCTGACTTTCTTTTGTCTACACAATCCTAAGATTTTTAATAGCTCTCTTCACTGTTACTCTAGCACAAAAGACAGATCAATTAGGAGAAGAAATCAATGTAAACTCCTTTTCCAGTAAAATAAAATAAGTGTTGAAGGTCTTAAAAACTTCTAACTGCATGTACAGCTTAGACTCTGTGTCAGTTTCTCATTCAGTGGGTTACAATCCCAAAGTCATCTAAAAATGTCACCAGAGGGCTAAAAGAGAGTGAAAATTTTATGACACCTTAAAGCAAAGGACATCTCAGTCTCCCATTCTTCAGAAATCCTTGTCTTTTAAGGCTCAGCAACTTTTGTAAATCTCTTGAAACACACATTGTGGCAATTACTTTTTTCACTGTTAGATTTGTAGCATATAAAAGGGCTTAATAATTTTTTCTAATACCTATTAAATATCACTTGTGTAAATGCTTATAAGTCATACTTCCTTTAAAATGAACTGATGCTTGTGATACATGATACTAGCTAGAATTTGATAGCTAATGCGCATTATGATTCTTGTGAGGTCTATTTGAATTTTAGCACATCAGCTGACAGGATTTACTGCAACTGGCATTGACCAGATAGTTTATAGTAAAAGTACAGCAGGGCTTCAGAAAATTAATTATTATGTGCTAGCCATAGTAGTTGAAATTAACCTTTTTATCTAATGAGATAGATATCAAAGTATCAAAGACTGTATCAAAGACTAATTTTTGTAGGATGCAAAAGTTGACAAAACTCATCAAAACCTTGCTATATTTTTTTTCAGAGATACTTAAACTAAAAGCACTTGGATATTATGGCTATATTTAGAATTTACACCCATGTTTACCACAGCATTTAACACAGATGTAATAGCTTTGTGTGTTACCAGCATTTGTATTTCCTTTGTTAGAAAGATTGAGCTAATATGAGCTTTACTGAGCTGCAGCAATGCTAGCTAAGAAAATGAGCCATGAGATGTCACCCACAGTTGTTCCTTTGAGAAGCTCTTCCTCCTTCGTTCTTCTCCAGCTACCCCTTACCTGCTGTTTCACTGGTTGCTGCACCCACTCATTTACCCAGTCAAAGCAGGTATCCACCTTTAGTGAGTTTGGTAGCAAATCTTTGTTCACCTGGCTTGTGGAGTTATGAGTGATTATCTCTACGATGGCCAGACAGAAAATCTCTAATTTAAAGATAATAGCAAAGAACAAAAACAAATTTACCAGAAAGTAATGCAGTTTCTTCCATCGTGCATATACATACATATGTATTTAGGGTGTGTCCCATCTCTGGAAGTGTTCAAGGCCAGGTTGGGCGGGGCTTTGAGCAACCTGGTCTAGTGGAAGGTGCATCTGCCCAGGGCAGGGGAATTGCAACTACATGATCTTGAAGGTCCCGTCCAAACAAAATCATCCAACAGGACAAGAGGAAATGGCCTCAAGCTGAGCCAGAGAAGATTCTGGTTGGGCATTAGGAAGAATTTCTTCATTGAAAAAGTGGTCAGGCACTGGATTGAGGTCCCCAGGGAAATGCTGGAGTCACCATTCCTGGTAGTGTTTAACAAATGACTGGGTGTGGCACTTGGTGCTAATTGGTCTAATTGGCATGGTGGTATTAGGTCAAAGGTTGGTCTCAACCTTGGAGGCTTTTTCCAACCTCAATGAGCCTATGATTCTACTATTACGATTCTATTTCTTTTGCATGTGTACCTGCATGTACGTTATGTGTACCTATATGTAAGTTATACTTCAACTTTAATTAAGGGGAAAAAAGGTTAAAAGAAGAAAATATTAAAGACAAAATAAGAGAATGGAGAACCACAGAGAATATATCTCACCTAGGAAGTAAACTTGTTGCAGAAGAGACCACAGGCAGGCAAAGAAACTTGCAGTAAAAAGAAACTGTAATTTGATGGTTATTTGGGTCAAAATGTATTCAGAATAAAACCAGAACAGTTTTCTCTTTCTCTGTCATCGTATTTTTCTCTGTTGGTAAAGCAGCTTGTAATGTAATCTAGTTTGGGGAACTGTTCTAGCTGAAAATTGGCCACCAAAGGACAAAATAAAGATCTTTTCTGTCTAGACTTGATTAGTTCTAGTACATGACTGAGAAATACATTTGTTGTCAGTTCTGTGGAAGTCATGGCACCACTCAGAAGGAACTAGCAAGGTTATCTTCAGTTCAGCTCAAACTATGCCTGAGACTTGATATGGGAAGATGGGGAGGATCTATATGCATGTTTAAGAAACAGGTATAGATTTTCTATATTCTCTCTCCCAAATAAACAGGAAAACAAAGCAGTGACACACTCTACTAAAAAAATGAAGAGCGAAGTGAGAAAAGAGAAGGAAGGGCAAACTGCATCATTGTCCTGGGCATTGGGTAGACTTTCTAATGCTTCTGATGGAATATATTTTCCCTGTTTACAGATAACCAGAGTCTGTATTCTGCTGTTACCCATCTTTTTCTATTTCCATGAATGTACATGATGAGACAATAGAGGATCCTGTCAAAGCACTGGAGAAAGTCTAAAAACAGCTAATAAGAGGAGCATAGCCTCTACATTCCTCATGGGGAGAGGGAAATAGCCAGAATTTTTGCTGTCCTGTGGGATGCAATTATGTTGTCCAGAACCAAAGTGTGACCTGTCTTGCCTGTCCTGTTTATTGAATGCAAACTTGATGTCTGGTTTCATTGCAAGTTCCCTGCCTAAGACGGATATCCTAAGGCCAAATTCAATAGGCAGTCAACCTCTATACCTGCCAAGAGCCAGTATTTTCAAAAGAATGCATGTCAGAAAATTACAATGTCTGTTTCAGTTAAAATCAACATTTCTTTTCTAGTTCATTTAAAATCAAATACACTGCAGTCCAAGAGGTATATTCCTTAATTCTCACGTATTCTATAGCACCATGGTTCTAGTATGTGATTTTGACACTCAGAAGAATCTGGGTCATATTTTGAGATGATTCTGTTGTGTTGGATATTTAGCGTCTTTGAATACCAGAAGAAGGAACTTCAGGATTAATGTCTGGCTATGTCTTCTCAGGGAATAAAAGCAGCAACACTAAGCTGCCAACTGAAATATCTGAAATAGAATCACTATTGCAAGTATTAGAGCTGTAGCTCTTTCAAGGAAGCACTCAGAAAAATTTGGAGAAGAAGCTTTCAAATCTTTATGTGACTTTCTCCTGTGATGATTTAAAGGATACAATTCCAGCAAAGGAAAACCACAATAATTTCCCTGGTTTCTGGAACCTGTTTGTGATGAAATTGCAGGAAAATACACCAGTGAAGTGCAGAGAAATTTTAATTTTAAATTTTGAGGGGTTTCAGACCTGACAAGTACAGTGTATATACAAAGGCTATGGGTTTGTCACACTGCTCATCTTTGTCAGACTAACAAAGGCTCCTGGATGCCATGTCCCAGATTCATACCATTCTCTCTGCTTTTGTAGAGACCTCTAGGCTATCTGCATATATTTCTTTACTGGAGACATATAGGTTTCCCTAGAGAACAATTCAGAGTACCTTATATCAGCATTGCCCTCTTGGCAGAATTTAATATTGCAGTATGCTACAATAAAGTAATAACATCAGGTAAACTAGCTCAGACTGCTAAAGTAGTAATTTAGGCATTTTGTTTAGCTACCTAAGATCAGGTGAAACAATCTAGGCTGATGGCATTGCAGAAACGGTCATAATAATATGAAAAACTGTAATAACAATGAAGCAATATTATTGAATATTATGGAAAACTGATGTATTTTATTATTCATATAATGAAATATGGGTCATTTTCTATCAAGTCACTAAGAAACTTAGTGAAGCGATGAAAGAAAAAATAATATCATACAGGATCAATCTGTTTTATTATTGTGTTGGTCCTTCTGGACAGACCCTAATGAATAGTGTGTAGGATCCTGATAAATTGAGTGAATAACACAGACTGTTACATGTGAGTAGGCAGTTGGAAGATGAGAGAACTTGTATCTATTCCAGAGGAGGCAAGTATCAGGAAAACCTTGGGTTTTATAGGAAAAACTGAAAATCCTTACCAATTTGAATCTACATCATATTATAGCAGTATTGAAAAAGAATGTTAAATACTAATTTAAAAAAAAAAATGCCGTAATACATTGAAAGGTGTGCGTGCTGTTGCTGGAATATGATGTCTTTGGGATCCCAGAGTGGGATAGCTGACAAAATTGGAGCATTGCCTTGGATGTACACAGTCCAGAAAAGTGAAGTGGGGTAAATGCCCTTTATGTAAGAGCAGTGGGAATGAGTGGATCTCTACCTTGGGATGAATGATGAGGGAGCTGAAAGTTTAAGCATTAGGGTTAGACAGCAAACTGACACTGACAACATCACAGTGAATGTCTGTTCCCAATCACTCAGCCAAGAATGAAAAATAAAGAGAAATTCTCCAGAAAACGGAGAAGAAGAAGCCTCACATTAACAGAACCTTGTCCTCCAGATTTTAGCCTCTTCAAGAGCTACTTCAGGGACAGCAGAGCAGGGCACATGGATCCAGGAGTGTTCTGAAAACCATTGATGATTACTTTTTACACAAGGAACCAATGAGCCAATGGCAGCACGTGCTCTGCTGGACCTGACACAAGAAAGGAAGGGCAGAGATGTGAAGGTGTAGGGCAACCTTGTTTGCATGGTGGAGTTCAGGATCCTGAACAGAGGGAGTAATGCAAAATACAGGATCACCACCCTTGGCTTTAGGATAGCAAATGAAGGCTTATTCAGGCGCCTTCCTGAAAGGTATATTTTTAGCAAAGTGGAGACAAGGTAACATATGGTCCTGTGCTGAAGGGCACAGGAAACCCAGTAATGTGACACAGAGAAGGCCAAGGTAGTCAATGGCTTATTTCCTTCAGTCCTTGCTGTTAAGATTTTCCTTTGGGAATTTAAGGCCCTTGAAGATCCTGAAAGCAATTGTAACATTGGAGCATCTCTCATATAAACAGACTGAGAGAGCAGGAGACTCAGGATGACCAATGTGTGTAAATACCTGATAGTATGAGGTAAAAAAGATGGCTCATTTCAGTGATTTCTGTGAATAGGATAGGATGCAATGGGCAGAAATCCACATAAAGGAAATTGTACTTAAAATAAGGAAAAAAATTCTATTTTAAGGAGAGACAGACACTCTGGAAGAACCTGCCCAGAGACATTGTGGAGTGTCCGTCCTTAGAGATATTCTAAATCAATCTGCAGGATGCCTTGAGCTGTGGCTGACCCGGCTTTGAACTGGAGGTTTGAACTAGATGATCTCCAGAGGCATCTTCCAGCCTCAACTGTTGTCTGATTCTTTGCAACTCTGTGATATATGTTGCATTATGTTAAATTGGAAGCAGTGGTAGCAGAGGTTAATTAAGCTGTAGTATATACACAAACTCATGAAATCACAGAGTTATAGCCATTAATATTTCCTCCTTTATTTATAAGTGATTGAAGTCTGTATCATGCCATTGCCCGTCTCTTTCTATTTATATGTCTGCACTGAAAGATAGGAGTAAAAGGCTTGAGGCAAGATTCTTAGAGAAAACAGAAAAGCTAAGTCAATTGAAAGCAATTTCTGAAGGGAATAACATCAAAAACAAGGAGGAGAAATATTTGAAAAAAAGGAGAAAGATTGAAGGATATTGAAGATATTATGTTTATATGGCATTCTGGCACTTCTGAATGTCCTAAAAAAGAATTACACCAACAGTAAGTTAGTGGATAAAGCAAAAATTTTGAGAAGAGGCACAAAGGAAAACCAATAGAACATCAAGAACATTTGAACTGCTAGAAGGCATTTTCCTTGTGGAAAATGTCTGAAAATCCTTAAGAGAGCTCGTGAAGGTTCATTTAAATAGCTGAGCAGCTCATTTAAGCAGTCAGCCAAAAGCCTTCGTTCAACCTTACAAAATCAGGCGGTTCTATGAACTGGTGGCACAAAAGACAAAAGCAAAAGTGTGTCATGCGTCCTGACACTGCACTTTGTCGGAAGGTGCTCACAACTGGCTTAAACTATGCACTGAAGTAAGCTTCACAAAAAACCTCGTGTGCACTATGTGCTAGACGTTAACGAACAGATAAAGCCTAGACACAGTACTTAAAAATAATAAAATGAAGATTCTTTGGGAATATGTTTTGCTCTCAAACACCAAGGCAAGCCAGAAAACTAGAACTTCTGTTGATTCTGCAAACTGCAGAAGCCAAGTGTACCAGGCACTTATTGCTCACAGAACATCTGACAGCAACAGAGGAAGGAAAAATATTCCAGTTATTGATATTATATGCAGTATATTTCAATAACATAAAAGCATTTTGCATTCTTTTCAAGACTTGGCAGGCATATTAGAACAACTGGAGATTTCCATTAAGAAGTCAAACTCTTTACTTGCTATTTTGAAGATAATTTCCATGTTTCAGTGATACTTTGAAATCCTAGAATCTGATTAACCCCCCCTCTTTTGGACATATATACTGGTTTGAAACTCAAGAATAGTATAAGCAGTGAGTATGTTGGTGAATAAAACACCAGACAGGTTCTTATTCTAGCAGCTGTGGCTGAAGGAAGGCATGTGAGAAAAAAACTCGAGTCTAAGACCTACACCTCATGTAGGGTTGATCTGAGAGCTACCACAGGCAGCAGTGGTTCTAGAACAAAAGACCTTGGGAATAAATGAGCACTTTCAGTTTTCCTTCAATATCTTCAAAGAAGGAAGTTGACGACACAGTCTTAAGGGGAGGAAAATGAAAGGTTTCAATGCAAAGTCATGACAGTAAATCATAAAATCAAAGTTTCTGAAAATATGTGTTTTAGGGAAGAGTCACTGTAACTAAAAAATGCACGATCAGCAAAACTGACATATCAAATAGTTCACAGGACCTTTCCTTAGAGAAATTTACACCAGAATACAAGCTCAAAATGAACCTTTGTTTTTTGTTTTTTGGGTTTTTTTGACAAAATGAGATTACATTTTTCAAAAGGAGATTATATGTGTTATGACTTCCATAGTTGTTGATACACGACATACATAATAGAAAAAATCTGAGAATAGTCTGAGAAATGAAACTAGGCATTGGTCTCAGTGGCCTAAATATCCTTTATGCCTGCTGTTTACTGTATCTAAACAAATAATACTGGACTGTAGATATCAATGTGTGATATTGTCTTTGCCATTATACAAAATAATGAAATATAGCACAGCACTGTATTTATATGTATCAAGTAAAATATGTAATATAATAACAATATTATATAACGTATAATTACATTATGGAAAGTTCTTGTATTATTGTCATTCATGTTTTGAATTATAGCTTGTTTTTCTTTCACATTACATTGAATTTTCCCCACACATTTGGAGATAAGAGGTGAGTGAGGGATCTTTCAAAAAGAGAAGGTTGTGTCTAGCCCTTGTAATTCCACCACGAATTGATAGTACCTAAGAGAAAAATATCTGGTACAGGGTTTGGAAGCTTCAGTTTTCTTCCTTCCTAAACCTGGCCATGACAGACAATAAAACATACTTTATCTGGATGCTTGATGCAAGTAATGAACCACTGAAAAAAATTCTTATGCTTGGTCAGCATTAGATGTGGGCAATACTCAAGAAGAATGAGAACTATTTGATTGATAAAAATCCTCAAACAAACAGTAATTTTCTGTATTAAATGATTAAAAATTAGTTTAAAATGTAAAATAGATGTTTCTTTATATCTGTTCTTATAGAAGTGAAAAATCTCTAAGTTTTCTGAATTAGAAGTAAGAAATAAGTTTTGTTTTGTTCTAAAATAAGATTTTAAACCAGCAAAATATTATCCTGATGAGAAAAATGGAAGAGGAAGGGGCTGCAGGGATGGCTAATGTAAGAAGACCACAACATGGACAGAACTGCTGTGAGTGTCTGGATAGATTCAACAACACTTACCCCAAATGACATGTTAGCTTTGTAAAGTTCAGAACAGTTCTAAGGAAGAGGTCTGAAGTGCAATTATGTTACTTTTTTTTTTCCCCCTGACTAGAATTATAGTGTGTCATTTTGGGATTGATCCAAATTTGCTTTAGTTCCTTTGGCAAAACTATACGGTGTTTGTGTTGGGAATCTGTCTTACTTGAACTTTACTGGATATTATGAGCTTTACTATATACTATCAACCTATTTATTCTGTATTGCAACAGTTGACTGTGCTGTTAGCATGGGCCAAATTGTTATTTTTGCTTTATACTGGGGATTTAATAGAAACATATTCATTAGAGAACAATATAGCACATCTTGGGACACAGAACTCGGCAAAGCCTAAGGAAGATCAGCTGTCTCCTAGGGTTCTGCTGATATCTGGGGCCAAAGGAACAAAAAAAAAAAAAAAAAAAAAAAAAAAAAAAAAAAANNNCCTAGGGTTCTGTTGAAATTGGGGGGAAAAAGAAAAAAAAAAAAAAAAAAAAAAGAAAAAAAAAAAAGAAAATACTTGAAAGAAAATACTATAAAGAAAAGTGTCAAACTGCAGAACCAAGGCAAGAAAAAAAGTAGGGCTGATGTACACCTGACCTGACTTCAGCTATCTACAAAGGAAACATGTATATCTTAGCTGGTCTCCACAGGTTTACTTTAAAGTTGATGGAGGCTTAGCAAAGGTCCACATGTAGGCACTTGGTTTAGGATTAAATTAATTCCCCCACTGATTATATTGCCTAGAGATATGCTAAATACAAAGGGAATCCCAGACAGCTAGCGTACTTTTCTGCTTTGTCAGAAACTATAGGTAATAGAATGAATTCTATTTTAACTTTACAGAGAGAGAAAGATCATCTGAAGAAATATTCTGGATGCCTTTGAGAATTCTAACCAAAGACAGGTTTACTGTGCTTAGGAGGCTGAAAAATCAGTATTTGCAGTTACGGTTCATAGTTTGTTAAAGCTGCATAGTTTGGGGATTGCTGAAGAAGCCAGTAAAGGTTTTCAGCAGTGCTAAAAGCACCTGTGTATCTTATGTCTTTGAAGAAAGATGTAAGTGCAAAGCACTGCATGGGCAAAGCTCTGCAGAAGGATCTGGGATCTGAGTAGTTTGTGCAGGCTGTGACAGGAAAACAGAGAAATTGTCTGTGAAATGGTCTAGGTGTGTCCAGTGAAAGTCTGTGCTGCAACATATAAAGTCAAAAGATATGCAGCAAAACACTTCTCATTGGGACACAAATAGAGCAGCCCAGTGAGCTGCCAGGGAGAATTATTAGAAGGCAGAATTATCAGAGGCATGTTAAAATTGAGACTTTCCATTAGAAACATAATGCTGACTACTCATCTATATACCCACTGCTACTCACAAAAGTTTCGAGACCACATGTAGCTTATCCCAACAAATTATTCCCTATTCATCATCCAAAGTGAAACCCAGCTAGTCCTACACTAGCAGCCATCCATTTGTTTCGTAATGAAATTTTATGTTCCAAGATGAAACAAACTTCCTGGCTGGTGTAATTCACTGTGTTGAATGCAATACCTGAAAAAAACCAGAGCTGACATGGATGCCTATTTTCTGTTCCACTGCCAAGGAGCAACAGGATGACTAGAGGCAATCTGCATTCTTTGGTAGAGAGACAGTACAATTAGGCAATGCATTTGACTTTTCAGATAGGAAATGTACGCTAATTCAGGCACATGAGAATTCTTACCTTTTGCTAGGACCTGTAGGTAGAGGTAAACAAAGTGCATTCTTCTATCTGCATATTTCTTACAGATTAGATTTGCCAGGCAATACTGGTTCCTGTAGAGAAAAGTCAGGGATTAAAAGGAAAGTGACTTGGTCTCACTACTTTTTTTCCTCCAGTAATCAATTAACAAAAAAGTTTCTGTTTGCCTCGAAGTGATCAGTGTTCAGAGGACTGCTAAGATGGCTCTTTAATAGGCAGCTGGATTGCTGTAGGTCTTTTGAATGGTCTGCTCACTGAAAGATGACCAACCAACTTTATTATTCTTGCTAATTGAGTTGCTGCCTGTCTCCAAGAACATTTCAGTTGGTAAATTCGGTTATTTCATTTAGCAAACAGGAAATGAATATAAATTAACTGAGAAAGTATCACCTTTCATACACTGGCAACAGAAACCTGACTGCAATAAAATGTGTATTGAAAGACATTTTCAGTGCTTAGGAAAATAAATTTTCTATACTTGCAGATGGCAGTCTACTTCAGAACTTCAAGCCTTCCAATTTTACAGATAATATTTCATGAAAATATTATATTGCTTATTAACCAAAGTAATCTAATATTTTGATTAAAACTAAGAGCAATTAAAAATATACTCATTTCAGAGTTTTTATTAGACTTACTTTTATTTTTTGATCCTCTTTTTCTGTATGCATTCTTCATAAATTTGTAAGTGATTTTATTTTGTTGATGTTAAGTGCGCAGTGTAGGAGGATTCCAAAGTCATAACTGTGAATATGTGTGCTGGAAATACTATTATCTATACTTTACTATCGCCAGAAAAGCAAGAGCAAGAAAATAGTGTGAATTATTTCATTAGTCACTACCCAAAAGTGCATCTGAAGCATCAGAATTTAAGAAATTTTTGATTCTCACAGAATTTTGAAAACAAAGAAATCATTAAAAAATGTAGCATAGGAACTGATTGAAAGAGGGTAGGATTTATTCATTAAAAGATTCTATATGAGGAAGACAGGTACCACCCTGTGATTTAAATGGCTATTTCTGTTGTTTTTTTGGTTTTGTTTTCCTTAGCAGTAAGTAGTTGCAACAGTCATAATAATTTCCATTTTACAAAGCCTCAGCCGCTTCACACTCTTGGTGATAATCAAATCTCATTGGTTGACAATATAATTTCTAAATGTATTGTTTCCTTTATTCATCAAAGCAGGAGATAAAAGCAAATGTGTGACTGGAGAGCCCAGTCTCCCAAAACCCCCATCCCTACACACAGCACCCTGGCATACCCTGAAAAAAAAGCACAAGCATCACTTGACCTGAATAAAACACATCACTTCTTAAAAAAATCTGCCTTCTACCATCCTGCCTTCATTTTCAGGTTTTCTTGTGGATAGACAGCTAAAAGGGACAGCTAAAAGGATTCTCACCTTAGTTTCTGACAGGTTTCAGAACAAAAATGATTAACAGGCTTGATCTGCACAACAGATGCTCAGAGCCATCACAGAGCGGCACACCAAGCGACACATGAAAACCACTTTCATGAGAGATTATATGACAACACCACTTTCCCATGGAGGTTTTTTCATCTGGACTGATCGCTCTCCTTTGCAATGGAGGCTCCTGCCTTCATGCAACCCAAACTGCTCTGTGGAATATCCCTGTCTCTCTACCGCACCTGCCTATAAGTCTGTCTCTCAGAAACAATTTCTTCAGTAGACTGAGGTAATTTTTTTCTTCATATTTCCAACACTGAACCTCTGCAGAATGCAGGTAAACTGATATCCAAAAGTCCTAGGAATCTCTAGATTTCTTATGGATTTCCACATGCCATGATAAAGAAAGGGAGAACTCCCTGAGCTACAGCATCGACTTCCCTTGATTCAGAGAGGCAAACTCATACAACTTAATAAATGAAGACAAGTACTGAGCGATAAGTTAATTTCTGAAGATTAGAAATTAAATTACTCATCATTACGGGGCTCTACGACTCCTTTCTCTTTTCCCTTTCCACTATTTAAATATTTAAAATAAGCATTTTAAGCTTAAAAGTATTTTAAACTGTCTTCATTCAGTTTAGGGTTTTGATTCTTTGCAGATAATTTGGCACATCTCTGAATAATAGGAACGTTAAATTTCACTATTGCTGATGTGGATTAATCAAAGCAAGGGTGAATATACTAAGCAGCAGTTTCCCATCACAGCTGATAGAGATGGTTTGCTCTAACATCAGTCGTAGAATTGATGTATTTGGAGAAATTTTCTTCCAGAAGATATAATCTCAGTGTAAGTATAACATGAAGGACAAAGAAAGGACATACATTTTACCTCTATATCTAGGCTAAGTGATGAAGGGATTTCCTTCCCCTTAAAAATATTGTATTGTCAGGCTTACCAAGTTCCATCTTCAACTGTTGTATTATTGAAGTGATTGGAAATAAGTAATCACAAGAAAATTTTAAAATGTCTATTTGTTTTGCCTATTTGCATTCAGTGTGACAGGATTAAAAAAAAAAACAAACTTTAGATTTAAATGCTTGGGGTTTTTAAAATTCAAAATAAATTGAGCTATGAAGCTTAAAAAAACATGATTTTTTTTTTTAATTACCATAGCCAGAATATTTTCCCATCTATACTTGAGGCCTCATTTTTCATTTTCAATGAATATGATTTTCAATTTTCATTTCATGAATATGATGCATTGAATAACCTCCAGTTTTTATCCAACAGCTATTTTTCTCCATCCTTCCTCCTTTTTTTTTTTTATATAGCCAAACTTTTGCAGAGAAAGTATTTCAGAAGAGTAAAGTTGCAGCATTTCATATTTCTATTGACTATTTTTTCTGATATTCAAGGCATTTTTAAAACCTTTGTAATTGATGAAGAGAAATGAACTGGGAAAGAAAAGTGATAGCTGGTATCAAAACATAGCTTGAAAAAACTCAGCTGGAAACTAAAAAATGTGAAAACAGAATATGGATATAATGTTTAAAAATTTAATTTTAATTTTAAATTGAACAGCAATAGCATCATTTTCCTACTTAAATAATTTGAGTGGTGGGCTCTTGAGGGGTTTTTTGTTTGTTTTTTGTTTTCTTTTGGTTTTGGTTTTGGTTTTTTGTTTGTTTTTTTGGTTTTTTTTTTGATAAAAAAAATTTAGGACATCTTATTTGTTCTACAATGCTTAAAATTTTCAACCCAGCACAATTCTCACCCAGATTTAGAAAACAGTCAACGAATTACAGAGGATGTGCAAACTAAAAAAGAGTAGCCCAACTGTTAGTATTCTTTCTCTTGATGAATCAGAAGAGATGTCACATGATACACAGTGGGTTTGAGTACACCCTTAGCAAAGTTGAGTGGTGCAGCTGCTTTCCTTGAGGGAAAGGATATCATCCACAGGGACTTTGCTGGGCTTGAGGAGCGTGCCCACTTGAACTCTGTGAAGTTCAAGAATGTCAAGGACAAGATCTGTTGCAACTCGATCAGGGCAATCCCCTGTATCAGTAAAGACTGTGGAACTGAGAGCCCGGAGGAGAAGGAGGAGTTGGGGGCACTGCTGCATGAAAAATTCAATATGATTCTGGGGTCTTAAACAGAGTCGTGTTATACCAGATGTTGCTCTATATGTATACACTCATGAATTCCAATTTACAACCTTTCACATCTGTTTTTAGAAATCTCATGTTCCTGTATGTCTCAAAAAGCTACTAGGAAACCAACGAAAAGCTGAAATTTTGTTACAAAGCCAGTATCTATGGTGCTGTGTGGAATTGGTTTTTGGAGACTTTCCTACAGCAGAACTGGAAATTGATGTTTACCTTTCAATACTTGAGTTTAAATCATTCTTCCTTTTCAAACAAAGTATTTCCAGGACTTAGTAATTCCTCCAGACAACATAAGCAGAGTATCATTTAGGCTCAGTAAGATTACTCACTAAGAGGGGAATAACATAGCACAGTCTCTCCTTCATGTACAATAAATTGCAGATCACAGTTGGTGTACAGGTTTGTCATAAAACATCTGTATCTCCTCTCTTTCTATTGTTAAGTGCCTTTGCCTCTTTCTTGTCTTTCACCTGCACTCTCAGTTCTTGCTGTAGACGTTTGATTTGCAGCAGCAAGCACTGGTCTTTGCTGTTAAGGAGTATTAAAAAGAGGCTACGTGTGGAAAGTTTACTATTTTGAAAATATGCCTGTGGTTAGTACTTGTAAGATGCATGTGATAGGAGTGAAAATGCAGTAAAGACATGCCCTGAGCCGTGTGTCAAAAGGACAAGTTTATCTAGGCCTGCCAGGATTTTTTAAAAAGAAAAAATAGTAATGAAAACATGCTTTTTCATCAAATCTGCTTGATAAAAAAGCCTGTTGGGGAAGAAAAAAAAAATGAGGAGAGTTGGAAGTGAATGTTGCTGCCTACTTCCAAAGAAATATAATGTAGCTTAAATAAAAGATAATTGTAGAATTTAAAACCATTATGTATGATTCCAAAAAGCAAATGGATTAAAGAAGGTTTGAATAAACCCTGTCACTGATGAGACACAGCCCACAGTCCTCCAGAAAAATGAGCAGAGCAGGTCTGGTGATGGTAACCAGGGTTAGACCGGTCCAGGGATCACCAGACAAATCTGTGGTCATAAGGGACGGTCATGGTCAAACCAGGAACCCACATCAGCTGGACTAGCTGGGGACCAGAGAGGCATCTGAGGAGGGGCACAGCTGACCTGAGCTGGCACTGTGAATATCCGAGCCTGAATGGAAAGTCAGGCTGGCTGGCCTGTGAAAATGCCAACAAACCAGCATTTCTGGGAATACCTGTATCTGGAATGGGCAAACCAGAAATGGAGATCAAAACCTGCAGTGGTCAGAAGCCTGTTTCTAAAACAGTTACACCACAATGATTTCAGTCTGTTCCTAATGACTCTTAGGTCTGGTGATCTTTGACTGCTGTATGTTCAAACAACATCCAAAATCTTGCTGTATTTCAGTTCTTAATGTCTTTGTGACATTTTGAGATTGTTGTAAAGAAAAAGAAGAGCAGTTATGGATTATTAGCCTTTCTACATTGTAGCAGGAACTGAAGATTCTTCTGAAAAACCTGATGACTGCGTCTGACCTGATAAATAAAAGGGGTCAGCCACTATTGTCTTGCTAAGACAACAGTGCCACTCTTGTCAAATGACAAATGATACTACTATTTGTCTTATCAAGTGGCATGCCTTGGAGTTGTGTTCATATGAGTAAATTACTCTAACACAGCCAGCAGAGACTCCTCAAACAGGCTGCACACAGGGAATTGTTCCTGGGTCACTTTGTCCTATGTGCTGTGGCAAAACTGTGCAGGTTTGGTTGAAATAGTCCAAAACTATGCTCAGTCCAAAACTGAGCTAACAATTACACTGTAATAGAGTGTGTGACAGCGCTTGGTCTCAAACACTGGCCCTTTTTTTTGCTGATATAAACATGAAGGAAATGTGCACATTACCTAGTGATTAATTGAAAAATTATACTAAAGGTTTACACATAGCAGAATGTACTTGGGTACCAGATATTGAGATTATTAACACACATTAGGGCCATGAAAAACCTAGCACAATTGAAAATTTTCTCTAAATCACTGAATTTCTCCCAGGTGTACAAAACAAAGAGATGCAATTACTAATCCAGGCCAGACCCACCATATTTTAATGCTTATGTCCTCTTAAGGCTCCCCAGAAATGATTTTTTCCACCCCTATTTTTCAGAAAGGAGAATGAAGCACAGCTCATTAAAGAAGTGAAAAATGCCATATTATATTGTTTCGATCTAAATGAAATGAGAAATAATCACTTAAATACCCTGGGGGTCAGGATCTAGGTCTTTTACCTGATGTCACATATAAAGTCTCTCAGAATACACTCGAGTTGGATTTTTTTAGCTCTTAATGACCTGTCTTGATTAGAATAAAGGATCACCTTTCAGAAAGTAGGGAATGTCAAGCAAAATTATTTTGGTATATTTATTGAGCATACTAACACCTAGATGTTCTTTATATTTTCATTGTTTATACGATTTTTGCAAGCACAGTGTTAGTAGTTTTTAAGGAACTAAGGGAACAGTTAAAGTTACAATAAATGGGCATTTCAAAAGCCAATTACATTTTGAATAATTGCTCCAATCCATCTCAGCAAGACTAATTTATTACATGTTCTGGAAAATGTCTAGCTGCTCAGTTACTGTTTTACACTTCTAAGTTTGAAAGTACCGGCCCAAGGATGTAGCCCTGAGTTTTCCGGGAGAAAAATTGGCCCTTATTCACAAGCCCAACTACTTAATATCACATGTAAGCACATTTTAATAGGTGCCTGAATTTATGGGAAGTGCTTATCCAGAAGCTACTGAAGCCATTATTGATCTTCCTTCCATTTGCTGTTAAAAACACAATTTGTTTGAACTATCATAGTCTTTCTGGTTTAGGATTTTTTTGTTTCATTTTGGTTTTAATTATCTTCATATTTTTAGCACAGCTTTGTTCTACCCATGAAGCCAGATGGGGCTCCCCAATTAAATTATATCAATATTCTTTCACTTCTGCAAACCAGTCTATTTACCTTGGCAGAGTAAAATATGTTTTCTGTTTTAAAATTATTTTACTATACACTTGTGTGTGTGTGTATACGTATATATATGTGTGTGTATATACACACATATAAATTGTATATACATACTACAGCACATTTATATGTAATGCAGATGCATATACAACTATACAGTTATTCCAAGCACGTGCATGTGTATATTTCTTCTCCTGTGTAAAAGGAACAACAGTTACAAGGATTAGCATTCTTGTAATCTTCCAGTATTACATTTATACATTTCTCCTTTGATATTTAGGTCATGCTGTTACTGAGTATCTAAAAAAAAGTTAAAATGTTTGTTGAAAGTCCTTTGTTTCCATTTTAGGAAGAGAAAAATCCTAGAGCTAGATTATTAGAGGTGCTTAGGTGCTTGCTGAATGCACTGAAGGATGTTTTAACCTGTGCCCTAATACCAAGAATTGTATCTTATCCTGGCCTGGAATATTTCTAAGGCTGCTTGAGGTTGTTAGCTGGAAGACATGTTCAAACAAAAGATAGGAACCTATATCTGGTCAGTGGCATGTTATAGGAAAACACAGAAGTCTGACAGCAGGTCTCACTCTATCAGGTGATAAAACATCTAGGCACGTATGCAATAAGGTGTTTCTGGCATTTCCAGTATCACCTGATTTTTCAAGGTGGATTTTTCAGGAATTTTCTGTTGGAGAAAAATCACTGGGCCAACTTAGTGTTAGATTGCCTGTTCCTCCCCTCTCACATTGGTCAGATGGCTGTGCTTTGTGGTTTGCCATGTCAGAGTGCATAATATAAACCTGAATTAATGGTACCTGCTATCTCTCATCTGTACTGGAGCCTCATAAAGTGCCTGAGAGGAGTGGCATTGCCCTGACTTTCCTCTATATCTGGTGGTCAAGGACAGTTACTTCTGGACAGTGACACAGAATATTTGTGGCCTGGATCAGTTAAATGAAGTCTGTCCAGACCTGACTATGACTGTACTGTATCTGTGAGACCAATGTGAATTTCTGTGTATTCGAGGAGAAAGAACTACAACTTGTAAGTCAGTGCCTGAGGCTAGTAGTCACTTCTTGTGACTTCATTCCTTCCACCAAAATTCTAACTCACACACATGTACTTTTTTTCCTTTTCATTTTATGAGAAATGAGGGTGGAAGCGCTATTTTACAGCAGATTATCAATGTTAGTATTTTGGCTGTAATTGGACAAATCTACAAATTCTCTTGGGTATTTTAAAATAATTACCAAAGGTAGGGCCTGGAGATTTGTAGAGCTCAGTAAGCAGTAGTGGATTCACTTTTAAGGTCTCTTGTGACTTCATGTCTTTAAAAAGCATATTACAGTTGCTAAGTTTTTATTAATGATTCCAGGCTTGGAACATTTGAAATAAGTGCAGAATAATAAAATGTTTCATAGGAAATATTCTGTGACCTACTTTCTCAGTCTTCTCTGGTTATGAGGTAGTGAAAATAGGAAATTAAAAAATTACAAAAAAAAGACACAGTGATTTAGATTACCCAGCTAAACAAAGTTAAATATTATTCCTTTTATTGTATCCGAAAGAATGCTGCATATTGTGTTTGAAATAGTGTATGAATGTTTGTCACTCTGTGGTAGGATGAGTTACACTTAAGGAGTGTCTTTTGTGGCTGGTTCACTGAAGAGGACTCATGGCATGTGCAAACTTTTCTCAGAGAGGTAATACACACCCATGGCTGGGGGACTGTAATTCAGTTTATGTCACTTACCTGTATCTTTGCCTGGGACAGAGTTCTTCTGCATGTTCATGGTGAGTCACTGTATGAAAAATCCATTAAGGCAAGAAATTTTTTAGAAGGCCAAGACCTTCCTTGTTTCCTAAGACAGCCAGCACAAATACTTTTATAATTTATATTTTACTTATAGAAAGATGATTGTGAGCAGAATATATTTTTGAAATAGCAATAGTAAATAGCAATGAAAGCATATGGTGGCTCAAGAAAGGGTTCATTGTAAGAGCAAATACTCAACAAGAAAAAAGGTGACAAAATTAGGTCTTATAAAATCAGTGGCACTGTACCACAGTGTATTTGAAAATATAGGTCTAAAAATATGTGTTTGAACTCCACAGGTGTAAATGTATTTATTTGAATTTAGAAAGATATTTTTATGGCACAATATTAACAGGAGTGATCAGTGTATGAGAGAAAGGAATTAAGTATCAGTCTAAGATTTCTTTGACTGGAGCATCTGATTGAAGACATATATACATATATATTCACATATATATTTTTTAATAGAAATGCATTTGCTCAAAATTTCTCATTAATTTTCAGTATTTCTAAGAGCTTCATGCACTTTTGGATGAGTTTTGGCTGAAGGTCTATTGAGCTCATGAAAGAAGGGCCACAAGGGTGAGGCAGGAGTTGTCAGGTAACAGTCCCTTGGTCCCAAGTCCAGAAAACTTCTATTTCTGTGTAGTGTAGGTTCTACCATGCAAGGTCTCTGGGGAACTTCCAGATCACATTGATGTAACTCTTTTACATCTTTACGACATTGAAAGATTATTTAGATTAGCCCCATCACTACCTCCCCGTATAGCTCTTACAAAATAGTTTGGAATAGAAATGCTGCTCAGACATTTTGAGTCAGATGCACTCCAACCTGTGCTTTTAGAAGATGTCTGCTTCCCTTCATACTTCTTCTCTCCCTTTTGGTCTGTGTATAAGGAAAATAATACGATGAAAAATGAAAAATGCTTTGACTGAGTTTTCTTTTTCCTCTCCACTGTTGTGCAGGACAAACCAATACAATTCTTCCTTTCTTAAGCTTTGAAGTGTTTGATTATAAATCCATTTCAACTGTTTTTAATTTTTGTTTGGAATTGTGAAATTCTATTGGTGAAATTAAGGAAATTGAAGGGGTCAAGAATCTAATCAGGGCCCCAAGTCAGGGAAAAAACTCCTGGATTCCATTTCTGTGTCTTTGCCTTCCTAAGGGACCTCAGAGTGGTTCTTCGTCTAGCTAGTCCTACTGAACAGCAAATATATGCACCTCAGGAATATAATGGAGTTAAGTGACAAATTAGGAGCTTAAATGTGGTTAGTATGATAGTATAAAATCCTTGGATGAAAGCTGAAGAGGGTGAAAGAATTTTGTAAGATGCTTTTGTGGGCTGGAAAAAGCATTTTTCAGAGGCTCAATTTCTAAATAAACATCTGTTTCACAATTAATGACTTAACTCAGATTCTTTAGTTCTTAATATATAAATGTGGGGATATCTTGTGTTTGGACTATGAAAACCTTCGCTAGGTTTAAGTGACAGCAGAATTGTAGTGATAACCTGATGCCAGGGAAAGTTTGCTAGGCAAACATGTAGAAACTTGTAGGTGATTAACCACTGAAACCATGCCCTGAGAGAGTAACTGAATTATCCATGGCATTCATAAAGAGCACAAGATGTTTTCCAGGTAGATGAATTTTAACAGAGACAAGTTAATGGATCCAAGCGTAACTAGAAGAAATGTAATTGCTTTTTATATGCAGGAGATAACACAAAGTGATCTAATTAACTTATTTATCCCTATTTCGCCTTTTCCTAGTTCTGCAACAAGAGATGTAGGTGATGCAAAGGAGACTTAAGCCAAAATGGAAGTTTGGAAAAGTTAGTCTACATTGCAGATTGTTTTTCTTGAAGGGAAAGAAAATTCTTAATACATTTTTGCCAATTAACTTCCAAGAAGGATCAGAGAAAACTGGCATGAAAATTTTGAAAGACAATATCTGTGTCATTGGATCAGCTATTATTCTTAATAAATACAACATATTCGATATTTTTATTTAAATCCATTATGATAAATACAATCACTGAGGCATTTATTATTTAAAAATTATCATTTTCCAAAATTATTCATTGAGGCATTATTTTCAGTTTATTTAGATCTGACCATAACATCTTCTTCTCCCACAGCCAAAATAAGACAAAAATGATTTTTTTTCTTTCCTTAGGGGTTTATAAGGATATGTATATATATATAGCTCTATAAGGAAAACAACCAAGAGCAACTTTTGATTCAGCTGTGCTGTGCATACACCTTTGCTTTTGTTTGTTTTAGAGTAGTCAATAGGAAATCAATAGAAATTTAGGGTTCTAAATAGAAGCTAAAAGCCCAGATAACTTCTTGAATCTTGGCCAAAAAGATTAAATGGCTTGTCAAAGACTGGCAGGAGATTCAAGGTCTGGATCCAGATTTTCTGATACCTTTCACTTTACTGCACCTATAAGGGCATCAGTTTCCAGATGTTTTTTACTGTGATGCTTGTCATGCCTAACAAAACAAAGCTGTGTTTCAGTCCTTTACTGCACTTCATGCAGAGGCAAGCTGTGTGCATTTTGGGGTAGGATTTGCTCTGGCACTAGAAACAGCCTCACTTACTTATGGTTGCTGTCAAAACAACTTACTCCTATTAACTGTTTGATCATCCTTAGAAAAAAGGCTAATAAAACTTCAACTGCACATCTCTTAGAAGTGTATGAAAATAATTTAAATAAATTAAAAGCCCTCTGAGAGGGTGAACTTAGGAAAAGGTTACAGAGTGACAGATCAGTCCCCAGAGACGTTTTTTCAGATAATTTCATGGCAGTTGACATCAGCGAGATGCCTGCCAAGGCAAACCAGCTGCAACATTTGAACAGTGTCATATACAAAAAAAAATGGGACTTTTACCAAGGCCACATCACAGCTGGATGCCAAAGGCACTGCATTTGGCAGGATGTCGTCCACTTGATAGCACCTAATTCTGTTGCAATTTATTAATTTTAATTCTATTGCATTCTTTCACAAAATTCCTGTTTCAGATGGGTCTTTAGACACCCATGTCATGACAGTCTTTGACCAAAAAGCTTAAAATCCAGGTAGGGAAAAGAGTCAAAGTTGAAGGAAAAGAGAGTCAAAGTTGAAGGAAAAGAGAGTCAAGTTGCAGGCTCTTTCTCTGCTTCCTCTCACACCTCTTGTAGTGTTCCTGGTCCACATCTCTGAGTTCACTTCTGCAAGGCTTCACCAGCTCTCTCAGGAAGCCCATGGCCTGGCTGGGATCTGAAATGTATTTCACAATTTTTGTCCTTTGTTATTGTTTGCACAAAGCACTTGTGACCAACAGCACACCAAATTTAGGAAAATATAACCCCATGCAGATAAAAGGATATATGTGATATTAAAGGAAGGGAAACGAGACTTATCTGGAAACTTAACCCCCAAGACTCTGGGTATTCAAAGTGCCCCTCCACATAAACAGCCATTGGGTTTTGAGTGGAAAGGAAAGAAGGGACAAGCTGGTGCATTTCTGACTGTTCTCAGTAGTTCACAGGACTATAGATTTTTTGCCAAAGGATTTGAAGGCATGTTTTTTAGCCAAGGCAGTATCTGTGAAAGATTTGTTTTGATTGTTGACTTTAAGTTATTTATGCACTGCAGAGTCATATGCTCAAGTCACAAAATTGTAGTTTTAAGCTCTGATTAGATTACTGAAACTTGTAATAAAGAGGGATAATGAATAAATATTGTGTATCATTTTACCTGGTATGAGATCACAGATAAATACTATTTTATCCTAAAATGCAAGAAAGTTTTGGTCTTCAGATGCCTCTTCACAAATATTCTGTCATTAGTCAAATACTTGTGGCCAACCTTTGCTCACAAATTTCAGATATGTACCCCTAAAGCAGCTTATTTTATTGTAATAGATTCCTCTTTTGCCTAACCTCTAATATTCCTACTACTAGGGACAAGAAGTGATTGAGAAAATCTCAAGATGTGAATTGAAACTATCAGTAGGAGATTGGATTATGTTTAAATTTGAAGCTGGAATTCCCAAGATATTCATTATCAGCTAGTCTTAGGGATTTATTTTCAGCATGTTTACATTCATTGCATGTACAGCTTTAAAAAGTGTTCATGTCTGTGTTCATACTGTCTGACACAGAACATATTGCATGGATGTGTAGGAATGTGTATTATCTGTCTAGTATCAGACAATTTTTTTTTTTTTTTTACTCTTAACTTTGTCCTTATCAAAAACGAAGGTTTTACTTTCAGTAAAAAAATACCAACCAACCTAAATATTTAAAACCCACTACAGTGTAAATAAACATCTTTAGTCTAGTCTTTCTACTCTCTGATTTCATAGTTACAGTGGTAGTAAAAATACTGAGGGGTGAGACATGCTGATGGTGTCCATATATAAATGGATTTCTTATTTAACCATGAGAAGCAACATAATTTCACTTTTTTTTTTTATAAACTATTTAAGGATTTTTTTTCCCCCAGACATAAAAAGTTTTTACTCTGTGCAGAAACTAAAGCAAGCTGCTCATTAATGCTGACAGCTTAATCATAGTTGTTG
The DNA here is from genome assembly GCA_013397775.1 of Eulacestoma nigropectus. Taxonomy (NCBI): domain Eukaryota; kingdom Metazoa; phylum Chordata; class Aves; order Passeriformes; genus Eulacestoma; species Eulacestoma nigropectus. The sequence continues at coordinate 160,988 of VZTE01002994.1, forward strand.
ACCCACCTGTTTGGTTTAAGAAATGACAGTAGACTTTCTTTATTGAGCCCCCACTGGAGTAAGTACAGTGAAATAGATGATCAAACAAAATGAAAAATAAATATAATAATAATAATAATAATAATAACAGCTTTTAAATTATATTATTACTCTCCACTGAAAAGGCAACATCTGAAGTAGAGTCTTTTTCTGAAAGCACTTTTAATATGTAGTTTCTTAGGTGTATTGCTTTAAAAACAAAAGAGCTGATATTTGGGGTTGTTTTGTGTGTCAGTGTGAAATGTTCTCTTTTTTCCTCTGAATTGCTGTAATTGCCAGCTGTGTTACTTAGTAGGACCCACACATTGTTGAATTTCCATTTATCTTAGCACCTTAGCACCATTTTCCTCCTTTTCACTTTGCTTATTGTCTGGTTTGGCCCCTCTTCAGGGAAATATCCAAACTCATGGAGTTCCACTGGGACCCACACCTGAACCTAAGTACTTCACTGCATCGTAGTGCTTCCCAGAATTAGGGTCTTTCTGCTCTGCCAATAAAATATCCTAAGGTAATGCACAGTGGATTGGAGAAATGACAGGTAGAAGTGGAAGGGAAAGTGATCTCTCTGCATATATAAGCGTGTCCAACAAGTGGTAATGATCATGGGGATAAACACAGTACAAAGGTGTTGTGCTGTGAGTCAATGGGAAGCCTAAGTGAAGAACCTGAACAAGACAGTAGCAGCTCAGATCAAGATTTATGGTTAGTTATATGTTTGAAAAGACTATGGCTAGGATAGAGAAAAATAAAATATTTGAGTTTAAAGATAGGAAAAGAAAGAAGCAAAATTATTGTTTTTAACCTCTCTGAGCAGCTTCTTATTTGACAGACACAGGAATCAATTTCTCTAAGCCACTGAAGTCCATCAGAAAACTCAGAGCTCATTTTATGTTAAAAAAAAGACATTGAAATGAAATTACTGTAAGACAGATGTCTGCAGAAAAGATTTTCATCAGAAACAGTTATGTGAAGAAAATGCCATGAAATTTTTGTTCAGATGTAAAGAAAGAAGTATTTTTCTTTCAAATGTTCACTTAGTTTTCTGACCTTTTCTGACTGCAGGTTTTCCCCAATAAAAGGAAAGAAAAGAAGAAAAAGGGGCCTCCAGGTTCAAACTGATCTGTATAGAAAGATCTTATTTTTTCCATTAAATGGTACTGAAATATCCTAACATTTATTTCAAACGAATGAGAAAAATAGCTAAAATTTAAATCCCACAGAATTTCCAAAACAAAAAAAGTTTTAATCCACCCCACATTTAAATTAAATAAAAAGAAAATATTTCAAGATAACATTAAAATTACAGAAAAAATTGCATGGAATACATGGAAATGTTTAACTTTTACAATATCAATTTTTTTTTTTTTCTTGGATCTGAAAAAATTGACTTGTATAGTGGTATTTTAATGCATTTCCTACAGTAAATTTACTATCTTATAGGAAAGAAAGATAAGGAATAACAAATCTTACATTGTTTCAATCTTTTGGTTAATTTTATTTTTTCATTTGACAGGAAATTTTAAAACATCATTTTTTTTCTTTTTATAGCACAACAAGTAAATATTCTAGAATTTGCCAAAATCAAGAAACATGTTTCTCAAATTTTTTAATATAAAGGAGTTCTTTAGAGGATCAGGTAGAGGCTGTGATAATACACCAGTTTAAATCTCTCATATTTTTATTAGTCTTTCAGAGTGTTAGGCTGGAAGCACCTGCCAGTGCATGGAGCAGGCTGCTGCTAAATTTGCATTAAACAGATTTTGTGAGCCAAGATTTACATGCATAAATCATAGAAAAGTCACATTTGTTTCCAAATGACACAATGCCCCTGGACTTTCAAAAATTCATCTGCATTTTTTGAACTGAGGAACAAAGATGAATCCAAAACTGTAAGGAAAACTGAAGAGTTAATTAATCCCAAATGAAATTGTTTAACAAATTTTATGAAGCTTATGTGAAATGAAATTGCTAAAATTTAGTTCCTGGTTCCATGCGCTTATCTGCAGAGCTCATTGCCCCCAGAATGTTCAAGGAAGTGTAACTCCATGACTAAATGGTTGTTTAGTAAAGGAGTTTAATAAGAAGCAACAGCAGATCCATTTCTTGAGGAAGAAATGCATGGTAATTTATGGGATGGTTTAATAACTTTTCAAGTTCACTTTCAATGTTATTTTCGATGCTGTTATTTCCTTCTGCTTTGGTTTCAGATCTGTTTTTACAAGTGTACTGGACTCTGAAGCCAGCCTGCCTCTTTGAAGTTTTCAACTTTGTTTACTGATTAACAATGCCAGAAGCTGCAGTTGAAATTTTATTCATTTTAATTAGCTTTCTTCACCCACTGCACAAATGAAGTATGAGTTTATTTAATGCGACAGTGTGTGTATAGAGCCAGAGATTTGACTTGTGCTCTTTATTACATTCCTTGAAGTTGCTTCACTTGGTGATTCATTTACATAAGTAAGTGAAAAGTCATCAATCTCATCTTCATTTGAGAGCCTTGCCATACTTGCTAATGATATGCATGATTGGTCATCACAATAGAAATGTACCATAATTAAAGATAAATAAATAAATTACATTCTGTGAATTAATCAATAGAAGCTGCAATGATAGCATTTTAAAACAAGCCCGCTTAATCTATTGCAGTTTGTTCCCACTGGTGGGAAGATTGGACTTTTCCTCTCATTTCTAAGAATAAGAAGTCTTGCTGTTATTTGTCTTAATAACATTAAGATAGAGTGATAGTGAAACACTTTATTAATCTTGGATAAGCTTGAACCTCAGTCTCTGTACTGAGGGTCACCATTTGACATGGTAAAACACAGTAATAAAGGCTGGGTTCCTTCCATATGTGGTATTCCAGTACACGAAAAATACTCAGAATATAATAAATAATAATAAAAATAATAAATCAAGACTGGTTAAACATTTAATACCTTATTTGTTTTATAAGTGAGTAAACTGAAGGTCAGAGGAGTTAAAAAATGTAACCAGTCATAGAAACAACCTTCTAGGCCTTGATTCCAATTGCTTCAAATAAATGATACGGCATCATATACCTGAAGAAGAGTCATGATAGTGACTCAAGTTGCAAACTACCTGATTATTACCTGGTTCAAAGCTCAGTACAGGCAATATTTTGTTACAAGTATGACATTAACAAAAGGAAGGATACTTGTTGTCTTCATTGGTTGCCTGAGCAACAGAGACATGAGGAACTGTGTGTGAAAGGTGCATAGATCCAGCAGAGTGCAATGATTTGCTGCCTTTATAAAATTAACCAAGTAATTCAACGTTGAGCATCTTATGTATTGTTTGTACTCTTATGCTACTGAAAAAAAGGAGGCAAGGAGCAAGACCAATTCTCATTCCACGTGGGATAAAATTTACTTCTGATGGACCAAAATGCTTTAAATTTGCACCTAGAAGGCATGAGTGCCCATGTCCCTGTGTACATGTCAGAAGCAGATATTCTCCATTTGGTTTCAAAATGAATAAAGGCTTGCAAATGAGGTGACTTTGAATCATAGAATGGTTTGGGTTGGAAGGGACCTTTAAAGATTATCTAGTTACAACTCCCCAGCTGTGGGCAGGGATACCTTTCACTAGACCAGGTTGCTCAAAGCCTGATTCGACCTGGCTTAGTCATACACAACTTTTCTGGGCAACCAGTTCCAGTGCCTCACCATCCTCATTGTAGAAAATGTTTTCATCATATCCGGTCTAAATCTACCCTTTTTAAGTTCTAGACTCTTGTCACTTGCCTTTCCACTACAGATCCTGTCAAAAAGTCTTCGCTTTTTTTATAAATCCTGTTTAAATATTGAAAGCCTGCAATAATATGCCCCTGGAAACCTTCTCTTCTTCTGGCTGAACAGCCCCAGCTCTCTCAACCTTTCTTCACAGGAGAGGTGTTCACAGCCCTCCTCCTGGACTCACTCCAACAGGTCCACGTCTTTTTTGTGCTGCGGACCCCAGAGCTGGACACAGAATTCCAAGTGGGATCTCACAAGAATGGAGTAGGATGAGAGAATACTCTCCCTCAACCTGCTGGCCATGCTTCTATTTATGTTTGCATCCATGCACATGGATAGCTAAGGTAGACATTTTCTTTGTGTACCAGATGTTTTGCAAAATTTGTTGCAAACGACAGATGCAGCAAATATTTTTGGACTGGAAAAGGAGGCTGGAGGAAAAACCCACTCTCAATCAGTGTAGAGCACACACTTTTTTTTTTTTTTTTAAAAGTGTTTCATTCTTCTGAACGGACCTGATATTTCACTGTTTCAAAAATTATTGCATCGCAGCTCCGGAAAGTGAAAACCTCAGGGTTTTGGAGTGTTTATTTAAGGAAAAGGTACAGGCAGATCCACTCAAAACTCTTGACAATTTTGAGTCTGTCACATGACACTTGAGAGAGAGTGTATTCACTGATGAATGACCTTGTGGCTGTCCTCAGCCAGCTGGAACCATGCTTTCCCATCCATGGCATGTATTAGAGTGTGCACCACAGCTGTTCTCCATCAGAAGCTAAGTGCAATCCTTTCAGAAAGCTGTTGGCAATTAATTGTGTCCCTTTCTGAATTTGTCCCTTTTTATGGGTTTTATAGAGAAGAAAAGGCTGCAGCAGAGAGCTAGAAGTAGAGAATCTGGGGAATTTTGTTGATGTTCACAGGCTGCAGATGGATAAACACTGCTGAAAGCAAAGGGAAAAAAAGAAATGTGGGACCAAGGTCAAGTCATATCCCACCATTTAATAGAATTTCCAGTCCTGGGTGGCAAATTTTCTAATACAGTAATTCAGTTAGGTGTTGTCAATTGTTAAAGTGAGTCATCAGTGTAAATACAGGGAGGTATTGAGGTACATATTGGAGTTTTTCTTACCCTTCAATACGCTTTAAAAGTGCTTGGCAGAGTCAGAAAAGTTGCCTTCTGTTTTTAGGTATTGGCTGTATTCAGCTACTTGTACCTATTCTTCCTTAAAGTCAACCCATTACCACAACTCTGGGATTCCTATGTCTGTTTTGTTTATGGGACTCTGTGTAGGAATATATACTTAATTTCCTTTACAATGTAATAAAGAGGGAATGGTGTTTGCCCAGTGATTAGAGCATTCATTGAATCTGTGGGAAACCATCCGTCAGGTTCAGAAATTCCTTCTCAGCTGGACTGGACTCAGCTAGACTCAGCTATTCCCTCTCCTAGGAATATTACTGGACCATTCATTGTGGCAGACTGTGTCTGTTTAGTCTTTCCTGCTCGGGCTGGTTTATGTCATGAAAGTAATGAGGTATGCACCAAACAGAGGTTGGGAACTTACCTTTCTCATGTTGCCTTAAATACTGAGTAACTGAATTTTTGCTGTTTATTTTTCTCCGTTCAGAGAGTGTCCAATTACTCAGTACAGAGTGGGGCAGGTTCATTAAAAGTATTGAGCCCATGTATAGAGCAGCCCATGGGTAATTGATGTAAAAGTTGTTAAAGCCGAAGTTAAAACCTCCAAACTGAGGATGAACAGGCATCTGAACTCAGCTTACACAGCCCAACATAAGTCATTTACAAGGTCTAAGCCTTGTGTGTTCTTCACCTCTACTACTTCTCAGAGACAGCATGATTAGTTTATGTGCTGGGAGAAGTTTAATGCCTGTAAATAAAAGTGGAGAGAGGTTCCTGAAGCTTTCCTCTCACTAAGAGTGAATTTAGACACTTTATTTGGGGCTCTATATTCTGGAAATGGCAGAGTGCTTAAATACAACTCATTGCAATTCTGATCCTGGGTTGTCTTTTTCATCAAGCCCTAAGAACGCCTGCTGAGACTAATTCTTATTTGTGTGATCCAAAGAGGACATCTTTTGGTCTCACTTCCTCTCTTGTACTCTGCAAGACAGAACAAAAGCTCTCACAGACTTCAACTACAGCTGGTTCAGCCCTTGGATAGAACTCTATTGATAAAGCTGACCAATTATAAAGTTTACACAAGAACTGATAGATCCATTTAACTATGAAATAATTTTAAAATATTTTTATTAATAAACTTAAGATATATAACTAAAATATAGTAATGACAATGTTAAAATCATTCTATAAATAAAGGTTTGTATTCACATGTTAGAGTAATTCTGGATACATTATCTCAGAACTGCATGCTTTAACTGGAAAGGATACGGATGATAATTTAAAAAATAATTAGTTTAGATGGGGTCCTTACCTGGGAAAAAATAAAAGGAATTTACTGATGTTTTTTTTGTTTCGAATAAGAGTTGAATAAGTGATACATTTTGCCTTTACAGTGCCATAAAAGATACAGAAAAGTTAAATTCAGTACATCTGTTTACTCTGACCTTGTTTTCCAAGACCACAGGGATATATAAGGAGGCCGAATGATAAAAAAAGTTAGAATTTAAAGGAGAACTCTTTTCACAAAAAAACTAGGACAATCCATAGCTGCATAATACCAGAAGGACTAAAAATAAAACAGGTAATCAATAAAGGATTAAAAAAAATGTGGTAGCATTTCAAAGTTATGAAATATATGCAAAAATGGAAAGTAAAGCCAGTGAACAGAGCTGGTCTTTTATTTAAATGTAATGGTGATTAAAAGGAATGAAGGACATTAGTAGCTTCTAACCATAGCATGGAAATTTCTGTGCTTTTCCAAAGATTGATTGGCTGTTGCAGTCTACCTGACCAATTCAGCTGTGTTAACAAACTACCTCTCTGAGCCTTTAACTGTTACCTACTTAGGAAAGAAACAGGAAATTATTATGCTGCTTTGGATTTCCTACTATGTTCCTGTAATCCCCTGTTGTTGTAGATATTGTATACAACAATGGACAAATATGGATCAAGATCCTGCAATGCTTCAATATAGGACTATCATGTCATTTCAGCTTGTAAACCCAAGGAGGGAGGAAGGTCTCCTCAAAAGCCCGAAAACCTTCTTTCCAAATCCTCCTTAGTGAATTCAGTCTATGCAATGTTCCACAGCTACTGATGAACAAAGGTTTCTTTTCCATTGAAATGCAGAGCTGGAAAGAGTCTAAAGAGACATTTAATCTTTTCATCCCCTTCTTCCAACCCTGGCAATGAGACAACGTCCGCTATATGCACACCATGCTTATCTGTTCTTAAAAACCTCCAGTGGCAGATTCAAAAAGGATCACTGGCTTACCAGTTCCAGTATTTACCTGTCTTTACAGTAAAAAGGATTTTCTTAATATTTGATCTGTATCATAGTTACAAATTAAGCTGATTACTCCATCAATACTGACAGCAAGCAGCAAATATCCTGTTTTACAGTAGTCTTTTACATATAGGCTGACCTGGGCAGGAATTAATTGAGAGAAGTCCCTTGGCCTGGTTTACACAGAAAACAGACCAGATGATCACAACAGTCCCTTCTGGATTTACAATTTATAAGTGTGTGAATCATATATCTCTCCTGAGCAAAAATACCAAGTCATTCTGCTTTCTTTTTGGAGACAAACAATGCAGCATTTCTTTTGACAGAAATATCCCATTCTTTTCTGCACTCATGCATTCTGGGAACATTCACATTATATTTGCAGAAAATTGCAAATTTGTTTTCAGTATGAATGACAAGTAATAAAATTAAAATATATTGTACTGTACTAGGTCACACATGGGAGCTGGAGTTTGTTTATTACCAGTTCCTCTGTTTTTCCCTTTCTTAGCAGATAGCTCATTATTTCCTACAAGATCGGTTATTTGAAATCTATAGAGTTGGCTGTAAGTGTGTGCTGTTTACCATTCCACACGTCAGTCCTTTTCCTCCCTTCCCAAATATATAATTACATTTTTTATGGATGCTTTGGTACATTTTAAAAGGCATGTGGGTTTCTTTTTTAGAGACTCTTAGAAGCAAAGTGGGACACTTTGATGTTCATTTGCACACCATACCCAGCACGACTAAAGTTTTGTTGTAGAGGGTTTTTACTTTGTTTTTTTTCTCCTTTTGTTTTCTCAGCTCTGGAAACAAATGGTAAGATTGGAGACTGCACACTGCTGCAATTAACTCTTTTCTGGGGATCCTATGAAAATTTGAAAGTCCAGGGGAGCACAGAGGGGTCTTATTCCGTTGCCTTTGTTTGTTCTCTGGATGATCTGGATATTGTCTTAAACACAAAATAATGCAGCCACTAGGACATTTTGGAGTATCTCTAAGCCTGAGACAAACACACAGCTTCCTCTCTGAGATGCATGGACTTATCATAGTCCCACAAGGACTGTGATGCAGAGGTTGTACTCTAAATGATCTGCTGCTTTTTCTTGGATGTCCAGGATGGCAGTGAAATACTTCCATTTTCCAGGTGAGGACCATAAACAGTCCTGGTCAGGACTCAGATCATTCACCAGCCCAAATATTAGCCTTGTTTGCAATGGGTCATCTGGCACAAACTGGGAGTTATCCTAATACAGCACTCACAGCTTAAGCTTTTTATCCTTTATATTCTGTCCTAACAGAAAAAAATATCTTAGATGACAAATTTCTAATGACAGTAGGCAGTAACCATTAAATTAACATTTTTTGTTTTCTATGTATATACACACACGTTTTTTAAATTATCTAAAAATATTGTTGTGACTTCTGTAACTGTAAAATATACCTGTCCTTATTTCTATGTCAAAATAGAAAAATAGAAAACATTTTCCTTTAAATTTCTAGTTCTTTTTCTCTCTTTTCAATGTGGTTCTTTTTTTTTTTTTTTTTTTTTTTTT
>VZTE01002994.1:169789-225012 GCA_013397775.1 Eulacestoma nigropectus
TTTTTTTTTTTTTTTGCTTTCAACGTTCTGTTTTTCTTTATGCCCAAGGACTTTTTTGTGACAGAAGTAGTTTTTGGGAGATGCTTAAAAGGAACTAGGAAAAAACTATCTTGTATTTGTTCTGTAGTTTTGGATTCCCTTTAAAGAAAATAAGATACCCATTTCAGTTGTTGGTGCTAAAACAGCAACGTAGACAAACTCTAACAAAGTTCAAGTGAATGATGCTCTCAATGGTCTAAGAGGGCAACGTGAATTCCCATATCTGGATAAACAATAAAATGGCAGGAAAATAAACCAACAAAACATCTTTTCCATCTTTAGTGGTTTTGTATTGCATTTCATAAAGCACAGCTATGCAGAAAATTTAAAAAATCAAATAAAAGAGTAATTTACAGTAGATGATGAGCTACTGTCCTTTTCTCCTTCCAAAATGTCAATGTAAAATCCTTGCCTGAATGAAAGAAAAATACGTCAAGGCTTACATATATTCTCATGGATACAGCTGAATATTTTATTTGTTTTCTTGTCTTCCTGGACTATTTCCTACTGTTGCTGAATGTTTCAAATGGTAAGGAGGTAAAAGATTATTGCAGGAGTTGTGAGTGCTTCCAATTTGAAAACCCATGTACTTCAGAACCAGGCAGAGTAGGTTGCTCCTCTAGAGTTGTTCCCCTTCAAGGAAAAGTAATTATGAGCTGCAATAAAATAGTTAATTATATTTTAACATCACTTTACCTTGAGGTGAGTTTTTAAGCTTCTAGAGCAATACAGCTTTCAATAAGCAAATTTGGCTGCAGCCATAGAAATGAGGTTATTTGTGCTACAAGTAAATAGTATTGTTCCTAAACTCAATGACTTTCCTATTACTTGTTGAAAGCCACTGATGCAAACTCCTTGTGGGGGAAGCTAACAATACAGCATATTACAGATAAAGCCTTTTCTAAGGTAACAGAGACTTTAGGGGTTTTTTTGGGGGGAGTGGGTTGTTCATATTCCAGGTAATTTTTATTGTCTCACACTATTAAAGAGCCAAGAGAACTTCCTGAAGAATTGACTTCTGTGCATAAGTCTAAAGGAATAGTCTTGGTTTTGTCTAACAAAATTTAAATCAAACTTAGTCCTTAGTTTTATGTTCTATTTCAGACTCTTTTCAAGCTTTCACTGATTTTTAACTTTTCTATTATTTCTAACTTTTATAGAGTGGTCCTCTAACAACAGTGTTACACAGTGGCTCACCTCCCATGAACAGTCTAGATCTAGGTGTTTGTTAAATATGGTTTTCCAAAAATAGACAGGATGGTATTATGATGGAAGTAGTCCATTCTTCTCTTCAAACCTTAGTTCTCTATTTTGAATATTGCTTTCCAGGAATTCCTACATTTCTGCTGCAGAATCCAAGAAATATTCCTTGTTTTGAACTCTCAAAATATAAATAAAAGAATTTTTGAAGCTAAAAATTTGCATAAAGAGGTATGTCTAGCACATTAAAAGTTCACATGATACTTTCCTGCAAAATAATTCCAATTAGAAATTATTTTTTAGCTATTGGTGAATATTTCAGTGTCAGCTCCCTGAAAAGCAGGATAATGGGATCTTTATCAACACAAATGCTATAAAACAAAGCTATTGGAATTTTAAAGAGAAAATGTTGCATGACACTTAGGTCTATAGATCACTGGCCTTCCTGTGTGTGGATAATATTTCAATATAACCTCTGATTTCTCATGAGATTCGGTGATTTAGAACCTTAAAAGATTCGAAGAACTTTGATGATATGGTAGGAAAATGTGAAAAGCCTTCAACTCTACTCTAATAGTTCTTACTTTTCAAGTAAAAGAAAATCTGGTCACCTTCCAGTTTGGAGCAGCTGAGACCCATCAAACAACTGAAAATAATTTGTTCAGAGCTGGAGCTGTCATAGTCTATTAACGTAAAAAACAAATGAAGTGCTGCTTCTGACTTCAGCTCACCACTTCATATGAGATCTCTCCCATTTCATTTGACAGTTGTGGACACTGAAATAATACAAAACATAACCCAATCAACAGACTGTGAAGAATATGAAAGCTAAAGACAGATGTTCAAGGGCCATCATCACTTTTCAGCTTTAATATTGACATGGAACAAACAAGTGATAAATCAACTATTTTATAGTGTAATAAGCCTTATTCTACCTGTTAACCTAATGCCTCTTTGGGTGGCATATCCCAGGTACATGGAAGACCATGGAGTGTTCTGCATGTAAGCAGTCACAGAAACTAATTGTGAACTAATATTGAAATGCTCCTGGATTTTCAAGATGAATATCACATTCAAGAGGGCTTTAATGAGTTTTTGTCCTACACTCCTTCTACCTCTTATAACTTTGAAGTCCTTCTTATGTCATTCATCCTAAGTCCTGCAGCAAAACAAAATGGATGAATATTTGTGTATTATTTACTTTAGGTTTCAGTTTTATTGGCAATGATTGCCAATTATCCAACATGTTTTATGACAAGCCATTATTCTCCGGGCCAGCTCATAAAGATGAAAGACAAGGTGCAGCATTACTACACAGAGTAGGACTTGGATTTCAGCATTGTTTTAATGAAACTTCTTGATACATCTTGAATTCAAGGAGCTGTTTTATCTTTAATGCTGAAAAAGGCTCTTTGACAATTATGAAATCCAGTTCCTTAATTTCACTGTGATTTATAAAGGCAAATTTTTCCCATGATATCCAGTACATAGCTGAAGGATTCACAGCAGAAGTACACAAGTCTTTTTCTTTGAAAATTGCTTTCAGCTGCATCCATACCCTGATGATCTGATTTAAAGTCCAGTGAAAAGAAGAGTGGGATTTCAAGGGTGTTGTTGATTTCCAAGTTCCTTTAAGACTAAAGACCCTCCAAATGAAACTTCCAGGAAATCGTAAGAGGAGAATGCTAAGCACTGAAGAAGGATTTTAACAGTCCTCACTAGCTCTACGAAAAAATTCTCTGCTGATTCAACCTGTCAGTTGAATTAAACTTCACTGTGAAACTGAAAGCACAAAACAGGCTCCAAATCAAGGTATTGTCTCTGTGTTCACTGTTGCCCATTGTTTACTCTGCATTTGTAGGCATTGTACTCCACTGCCTCAGCGAGTGAAGGAGGTTAACAAATTAGTTTCCTTTCCTCCATCCCCCAAAAAACAACCCAGAAAAACACAGCATAAACATAAATGAACCAAAACTGTTCCAGACTGATTTGCTGTTTTGATTTCACAAAATTTCTGTTTGTAGTCTTGGTGAGTCCAGTCTTTCTCCTCCTGGTATCTCATGACTCAAGTAGAGGGGGTTCCCCAGTGTGGGAGATAAACGTCAGAAAGTTGGATTTGATGATCTTGGAGGTCTTTTCCAACTTTAATGATTCTATGAATGGACAGAGTAATCCTCTCCATATTTATTCAGTTTGCTCACAGCCTTTGGCATGCACTGTGGTCAGACCAAGACACAGCAATTTCAGAGTTTTATGTTTGCTCTATTAACAGTTTACTATGAAATGCAAGCAATGGAGAGATGTACATAGATGCCAGATTTACACTAACTTTTAATGTTTGTAGACTTATATGACTTTTATGATAATGCTTCTCTGTTTGGTTTGGGGGCTTTTGTGTATTGAATATTTAATTATGTTTTAAATGTTGTTGGTGGTTCTGATTAGAGTTAATCCATGTGGCACCTACAGCGTGCTGGCAGGGGGCGCTTCATAAATGAAAATGGTCATTATTTTTTACTGTAAAATACTGAATCACATTTAGGGAAATGGACTGAAATTTTACAGATGGGTTGTTTTATGAGTTCAGAAGAAAAAAATAATACATTTAGCTTGTTAGGCAATACTGCAAAATAATTGTCTCCTTAATCACACGTCTTTTCTCCAGTTGAATAGACTCCATCTGGAAACATAACAGCTTATAGAGACAGGAGACAGTTTTTAAGGTACTATTTATCCTCCACTAAGTGAAGTCAGAGGTAATTTTCTGCCGTATCTATATAACTCTTTGGTCATGGGGACAGCAATAAGGTTGTTCTTACCCTGTGAGATTTAGCTGCTACACAAAACCCCTAGGAATTGCTGCTACCTTTCAGACCACCTCCAGCATCTTCGAACCTGTGTATGAAGTGATTGGTGTATAGATGTGTCAAATCTACTGCACCATGTCCAGGACTCTCTGACTTCACAGATTTTCCCATCTGTCCCTTAACTTAAATATATTCCCTAAGAGCAGATTTTTTATTGTTTTGGTTTACAAAGGTTTGGCCTCCTATAGAAATAATTGATTTTCAGAGTGATTATATGACAGCTCACGTATCTACATATCTGGTTTCATTGTGTAGTAATATGACCTCTTCCTAACTTCTGCCAAACATTATTAATGTTGAGACAATACTCAATTTCTGAGCCAATGTTAAATTTCATGTTCCTAATAAACATTTTCCTCTACAACAAGAAAATCTCTGCTGAAAACCATCTTCTCAGAGTGCACTTATTGCTACTGTGAAATGCTAGACTTAAAAAGTTGTAAATCAACAGGCTATTCTTAGCCTCAGACCAGCTGTTAGAGGAATTAGTTAGCACACGCTTATTTAATTTGTCCTACTCTTGGGCCTTGAGACTGACCTTCAGCAAGTGCAGCCTGTGAGAAGCAGGATTTGATAAATTCCCAGTGGTCTGAAATTCTTTGCCTCAGGACTAAATGGGCTGAGAATGTCACTATTTGGCCAGCATACAGCCATCCCTGATGTGAAAGGAAGACATATGGGTGAAAAGCTTAGGGTTGAAGACATCATAAACTTTTAGATTATAAGAGATTTATCTGAAGTTGAATATTTCTGATGTACCTCATCAGTTGAAAGTTTCATCAAGAAGATATAGAAAAATTTGTTAAAATAATCAGTGTCCTCATAGCCAGGTCAATCTTTCAGAATGCTTTGGAGATTCATTCTGAAGCCCTTGTTACACCTAAACTACATTGATGATACTCTTAATTCATTTAGACATGACCTTGCAATAAATATCTTATATTTTAGGTTAACCAGCCTCCATCTGCAAGGAGTTATTGCCAAACTTGTCTCTGAAATAGTCTAAAATCTTGAAAGTTGCTATAAATATGAAATTTCCCACCCACCATCTAGAAGACCCAAATCCACATTTAGTATAAAATGTCATAGTGACATTGAATTCTACTATGTCCTCAAAAACTCAGTCATAATTTTAAAAACCTATTCCTAACGTACAGCAACAGCTCTTTCTTTTTTTTCCTTTCTCCTTCTACCCTCTCTTTTTCTCCTTTAATATGAGCTAGTACATCCATACACTCTAATCTGAGTCTGCTCTCCTGATACGTAGCAAAACAAAGAATCTCACAGGTTGTTGCATTTCTACATTTGTAATCAGAAATGTGTGAAACAAGCAGATCATAAAGCTGGCTTTACATTGTTGATATTATTCTGATATTTTAATTTGCATTGAACTAAAATAATTTTTGTTTCATTGCTGTCTATGGTCGAAGTGAAAGCCATAATTTAGCTAGGTAGTTTTTTAGTTTGTTTTTATTTTGGATAAAACTTATATATATTCCCTAAGATCTGTTTAAAAGGTGGGAGTAAAAAAATCATAAAAAATAAATATGCTATTAAATAAGTTGTAAATTTCAAAGTGATATGTGAATATAATAACTCAACTGGAGGGTTGGAGAAAATAATAAAACACACATGCTATAGTACTGACAATGCAAAGGCTACAAAATTCAAGAAAGGGAGTTTAAGAATCTCAAAAAACTGTAACGTATCTGCTGAAATACAGTTGAATTTTTCAGAGGAAGGTGTAGAGGGCTTACAATCACCAGGACTTAGAGGAAAGCAAAACTTCTTTTTCAATGGTTTAATTGTTCTGGTTTTTTGATGTCTTGTGAAGTAGAATTTTCTTGAATTATTTGGAGCATTTATTTTTGTATCAAATAGAAAAAAAAACATTGAAACAGGAATTTGTGAACCTTGCCTTTATAAATTGAAGCTGTTAGTGTCTGGTTCTTGCTTTTACTTAAGAGCTAAATGCAGCAGATGCAAATGCAATGGTACAAAACCTTTGAAAGTAATTAAATCACATAGTAAGATTAGTTCAACCTTAAGATAAAAGGGTTGAGGCTGCTTTCATGACAAAGAGCTGTGCAATTATAAAACCATAAAATCACTTGCTTAAATCATTAGTGTATTTAGCTGTTTCAGTGATAGATACTGGAATACATCACATCAGTCACCTCTTAGAACTTTGTATAGACAACATCTGCTCTGTTCTCCTGTTCCAACAATTGCAGTTTCAAAGCAAAAATCCTAAAGATCTGTGAACAAAGAATAATTTGCTTTTTGTGCTATTTTTGCTTCTTTATCGTAATGCTTGATAAGGTTGTAGGGTTTAGTATTTTTGTCAGTCAATCTCTTTTATTATTCATGTTTCATACAAAAAGATTCAGAACTTAAATACACTTCAGTCTAATATCTGTGACTATTCACCATCTGATACTTGAGAGCAGTTTGGAAGAGACATAAGAAAAAGAGAAGTATGTTTCTAGTCCCTCAAGTAATATGGCATTGTGATTACGATTGCTATTAAAATAAGAAGACTGGTTGTTCATGGGGCTTTGGCATTGTCAGAATGAAAGATGACAAAGAAAGCACATAAGAAAAAATTGTCTAAAGATTCCTAGAACACGTGAATAGTATAATCTTATTTGCAGAGAACATTATATTAAAATTGACTGGGTGTATTTAAATTTCAAACAGTTGGGCTCTTTCTCAGAGAGAAGGAGAGAAAAAAAGAGTGTGTTAGTGAATTAAGGAGAGAGAATCTGGATTTATTTCTCTTATAGCTTTTATAGGAAGTAGTTAAATGCAAGAGCACTGCCCATTTGCACCATCTAGGATTTGATAGGCAATATGATATGGGAGAAATACAAAAGGAAGAAAGAAAAAAAAGATATATGAAACTGCCTTTGAAGTAAGAGAGCCCAAGATAGAGGACTAAACTAGACTTTAGTCCAGTGTCTATAAAATCCAAGTCTGGAAACTCACATCCTTAGTCTCAATGTAGTCAAAATATCTAGATGTCTTTGGAACCCTTAGTCACTGCTGGGAAAACAGTAGCCTCAGTCTTTGCCTCAGATGCTTCAAGGCATCGATATATACAATAAATTTTAAAGGAGTCAAGATACAGCCATCAAATCACTCTATATAAAAAATATTATTTTCTTTCTTTCTTTACAATAGGTCTCCATTGGACACTAAATAACTTGGGGTTCAATATTTGTCCCACTATAAAGGTTTATCTGAAATTTGTGACAGGAGTAGGGGGAACTATTAAGTTATATTTTTAAATTCCATCTCATTGAGTGGTAGAAAAAACCTGACTCCATCAAAAAGAAAAATATTCCCCAGAAAAACTGTAGTCTGCGTATGTCCCCAGTGCTATATTTAAAATGACTTCTTTCATGCAAAGGTATAAAAACAATACTTTAAACATTTATCCAAAAATAATCACTTAGAATCATAGCACCATAGAATAGTTTGGATTGGAAGAGACCTGAAATATCATCCAGTTCCAGCCCCCTCTGTCACGGGCAGAAAAACCTCCCACTAGACCAGGGTGCTCCAAGCTCTGTCCAACTTGACCTTGAACACTGCCAGGGATGGGGTTCTCTGAGCAACCTGCTTCAGTGTCTCACCACCTTCGCGGTAAAGAACGTCTTCTGTATATCCAACCCAATTTTCCCTTCTTTCAGTCTGAACCCATATTCCTTGTCCTATCACTACAGTTCCTGAAAAAGAGACCCTCTCCATCTTCCCTGTAGCCCCTTTCAGATACTGGAAGGTGTTGTGAGGTCTCCACAAAACCTTCTCTTCTCCAGGCTGAATAGCCCCAACTCTCTCAGCCTGTCTTTGCAGAGGAGGTGCTCCAGTCCCCTCATCAACTTCATGGCCTCCTCTGGACTTGCTCCAACAACTCCATGTCTTTCTTAGATAAGGGGCCCCAGAGCTAAATGCAGCACTCCAGGTGGGGTCTCTTGAGAGCAGAGTAGAGGGGGAGAACCTCTGTAAAGTATGAGTGGGAAAGGAGGGACAAGGAGCTAAGTGAGACTCAAGATGTTTGAGCTGAGATGCCTTTAAGGCACCCCTTCACCTTCTAGATCCTTGCTTAGTTGTAGTAGCTTGTCATCAGGAAGGAACAATTCTGCAGAGCATAATTTCCCTTGAACTTAGCTCCTGACAAAATGGCACAGTGAACATTTGCGCACTATCCTGTGAAAGTAATAACAGCTTGATGTCCAAGTAGCACCTTGTCCTGGCATAGCCTGACTCCAGACAATATCCTGAGCTCTGGTCAGTGTCCTGGCTTGGGCTTAGAAAACAGATTCAGCCCCACCTCTGTCTGTGGTTTACTGTGTGACTTTGGGCGTATCTCCCCTTGCTAGGTCTGTTTCCTCTAAAATATGTTTCATCTAAAATATGTTTGAAGACACCATGAATTCTCTGGGAAAACTGTTCTGCCACATTAGTGGCAGAATTAGATTCGTTGTGCCAATGCTCAGGCAGTGAGTGGCAAGTACTCTGCTGACCTTGCTGGGGAAGGTCTCTTTCCTTCAGAAAGAACAAGTGTGTATCTAATTCATGCCAGGCAGAAGCAGCAGGGCTCTTGTAGACCAAGAAGGCAGCAGGGTTAGAGTAAAGCAGTTGGCCACATTAGAAAGGTAGGAGTCTAGAACTTTCTGCAATGCGCTTGCAATAGTTTCTGCTAGAGTTAGCTGCAAGAGATTTTTCTGTGAATGCTTTTCATGGGGTCTTTATGCATTTGGGCAATGAAGATCAAGACTTCCACCACACTGTTAGTCTGAACCAGTCTCAGAGTTCTTACATTCTTATTCCAGTAAGGAATTACAGCAGGGGAAAAAGTATATCGAAAATAAAGGGAGAAACATCACAACTTCTGAAAGTGCTCATAATGAAGAAAACTTTTAAAAAAGGACACAACATGAATAAATTCATTTTTCCTCCAAATTCTTTCCCTATTTTGAGGGAATTTGGGGTTTGAAATCCCAGAGGTTTTTAGAAAACTAAAAGAAATTGACGAAGTTGGAAAAAACTAGACTCAGGCTTGAATAAGACTTCCCCTCATCTCAGCATACTATTGATATCTCCTGAATCTTGCCACCTACCTACCTTTGAAGATTTGAGCCCCTTCCCATATGAATATAAAATAAGAAGAACATTTAGATCTCCTGCTAGTATTTCTCACAAAACTCAAGCTCTTCTTGGGGGCTAGATCAATAATAGAGCCTGATTATTCTAATAAACATCAAATGAGGTATTTAAGGTAAAGACTTAGAATTAACTCACATTTAAGATAAATGCAGGGCTTCTGTCAAAACCAGCCAGGGTTGCATTTATTAGCAAGAAGTACACATTCAACTGTATTCACTGATGTTGGTCACACTCAAACATTAGAGGTGAGAGGAAATATGGAATATATTTTCTATTTAAGCCCATCATGGCCAAAGATATAGGAGCAAAAATGCAAAGGCAGCAGTAACTGCACAATACCAGCCTTTCTGAGAATATCTTCTCTTGAAGAGACTGAGAAAACCTGCCAGAATGCTACAGAAGTTTTGATGAAGGGAAACACTGGGATGAGGACGTTAAATCCGGGCTGATACCAGCATATGGAAGTTGAAGTCTTTTCTCATTATCTTGGCTGATTTTCTGCCAGGAGACACATCTGCTGGACTTCTGCAGGAGCCCCGGGGGAATATAAACCTAGGCAGTCAGACCAGCCTGCTAAGTCATATTTATGTAACATTTTTAGGTAATTTCTCACGTCAAGGGATGCACTGGCTCAGAAACACGTTTAGGACTCATGGAGGGTGGGGAAAAGTCATCTGGGAGGCATGTTTGCCATTTGATGAGAAACTGCATGGACGCTTGTGGAGAATTCTCCTCCAAAAAAATGAGAATTGACTACTCTTCAGGATTACTTAGCAAGTTGCTCACATTACTTATTTAGAATGATAATTTCCCTGAGCTGTCAAAATCCCAGATTTAAGACATATGACTGAACTGCTGTTAGCAGCAATAATGGTTATGGTAAACTAATGGCAGTGTTATGCAAATTCTTTTAACACTGTAAAGTTTTAAAAGCTTAGGGCTTTTATCATTTCAAGCCAACACTTCCACATTATTATCATTTTTTGGACTTAAAATTCTTTATTTTCAGAGTTTGAATACCCCTAGAGGGTTTGCTCTTTATACAGACAGGGGAAAGAGCATTGTGTGAAGACACAATGAATTATAGCCTTGTCTCTTACCTATTCACCCAGTTTCAGATATTTGGCTTGTTAAACTCAAGCTTTCCACTCACCCGTGCAGAGCTCTCCAGGGCAGCACCTTTAATATGTCTTGATGCATTGCATATGTCAAGGTGGGGTCTGTGTGTTTTTCTAAAGATTGATCCTGATTTTAAAGAAAAATGAGGAAGGATATTGTGCTGTAAAAAGCTGGCTTTACGTTAGCATTTCAGTTATCTTCATCCTAGCTGAGAAACAGAAATATGACTTCAGCTAAGCCATTTTATCTCAGAGACAAAATTCTCATGGGGGAGTATCCATTTCATAAGGAGCTGCGTTCTAATGTCTTTCCCAATTTACTACTGAAATTTTAAAACAAAAAAAACCATAACCACCACACCCCCAAGAAGTGACTTTTTTAAAGAGCTCAGGATTTGTCCAGTCACTGTGAAGACCAAACAAACAAACAGTCTGACAAAAAAACCCCAAAACTTCCACATAATTGTCATCTGCAATAGCTTAGAAGTTATGAAGTTTCTGTAAATTATTAATTAGCAGTATACTCTCATCTGAAACTGGGGGCTGCATAACAATATCTCCTGGAGGAATATTCAACTGTTCTCACTGAATTTTATATCTGGAGTTTCTCTCTAAAGTCCAACTCTAACAAATGACCAGTAACCTCTGCTGCTGAATCCTAGCTAGGTTTTTGTGTCAATAAAACCCAGGCACAGTTTGGTGTGCATCAAAGTGTTTTGATGGATCAAGCGAGAGAACTAAGCCATCTTATTTCCTGATAAAACTCCAGATTCTGAATGTTCAGCAGCTTCCTACCAATAATGCTTAACAAAATGTAAGAACAGGAATTGTCATACAGTAATTTGACATTTCTGACACAAATGAATGCTTTGAATATACAGAGAGTTACTCCTTCAACCTTTTTTTAAGGACCCAGCTCATTCATCTTGAAAATTTATATGCCTGTGTCCAACTTGTGAACAATTAATTGCTACAACCTTCACAGTAGAGGGATTTTTTTTCTCTACTCTTTTTTTCCTTTGCACATAAGTACATGATATCTCACTATTAAGTGTGTTGGGAACACTTACCTGCATGGAGGAAAGGTAGTGAATTTTTCCAAGTTGTAATGATAAGCTAAAAGTAAGCCCTACAAGGTAAAATCTATTTAAAATGTGGCAATTGGGGAAAATATGTCCCCCAAGCATAGCAAACACACCATCAAAGTGAGTTAGCTACCCATTAACTTCTACATTTTGCACAAAGGGCATTAAATTCTAGGGTAAAAATAAAGCCAAATGATGTATGCCTGTTCTCTGTGAACAACAGATCATACAAAATGAGCTCTAGAGAAGGTGGTTTTCATTGTATTTTCAGCATTCAGTGCCTTTCTGGAAAATATTTGCTTTTCTGTTAAAAATACATTTTTTTCTATGTAAACTCCTATCACTAGGCATATGGAAAACAAGAAACTATAGGTCTAATGCAGTAAATTAAAATGTGAGATCCTCGGCAGGTTCAGACACTCTGATCCAGGACCCAGTTTTGACCAAACTAATCAATGGGTAATCTCCCCACAAATTCAGATGTGCCTAAACTCTTCCTGCT
The DNA here is from genome assembly GCA_013397775.1 of Eulacestoma nigropectus. Classification (NCBI taxonomy): domain Eukaryota; kingdom Metazoa; phylum Chordata; class Aves; order Passeriformes; genus Eulacestoma; species Eulacestoma nigropectus. Next base: position 181,773 of record VZTE01002994.1, read on the forward strand.
GGAAACAATTAGAGAAGCAAAACATCCTACCAGATATAAGAAACTTAATTCTCAATTCCTGTGGCCCGGATAATGTCATGTCTATATGGGAAAATATTTTAGCTAATCTCTGTGTTCCACCTCACAGTCACCAGGAACATGTATTTCAGGGAAAAAAAAAAAACATCTGGAGTTTCCAAAAGAATACTTTGGCAATATTACCTCCTTGTAGAATGTTATATCTTAAATCCAAATATGAAATAGTTGACCTCTGTCTTACAATTTGTAATGTGCTACCTTATATAAGCTGCTTTTCTTGTGTAGTATAAATTTCTCTGTGTTTATAGACATCTAAACCTGTTGCAATTCTATAGAATCATTTCTTTTGAAATGGGTGACTGAGTTCACAGAGCCAGAGAATGGGTAAGGCTGGAAGGGACCACTGGAGATCATCTAGTCCCTCCTCAAGCATGGTCTGCCCAAGAGCACATTGCTCAGGGTTGTGTCCAGACAACTTTTGAATATCTCCGGGGAAGGAGACTCCACAACCTCTCTTGGTTTCCCCAACTCAGTGCATTGCTTCTTTCAAACATCAGCTTTATCGATTGTAAATGTGCTTGACTTCATCAGACTTTTGTCCCTATTTTTCTTTCTGAGATTATCAGAAGATATTGCAAGGACCCGCCATCACAGCATCATTGCATGGCTCTTATGCCTTCAGCAGGCAGGCACTTGTACCCTGTTCTGTAAATCAGAACACTTCTAACTTTTTTTGGGCGTCTTCTCATTTTTAAATTCTTTTCCAGTGTTTGTGTCAACTTCATAGCTTAGCTTTCAAAGTTATATATTACATTTTGCCTCCTGAAGATATCCAGTCAGATGCAATGCTTTAGAATTATATTTTAATTATCAATAACAATTAATTCTATGCCTACATAAAATACCTGCACAGTGACACTTGTATTCAAAATTTTCAGGATTACACCCAACCTCTGCTTCACGTCATCATCACTAATATGCTGTCTTGCACATGTATGTATATATACACACACACAGAGTAAAGCAAGAGAAAATCAGAAAGAAAAAAAGATTGAAAATATTATTGAAAATATGATGGGGAAGGTCAATACTGCCTCCTCACCTTGTTTTCTTATGACTTATAGGAACCACACCAATAACCTCATTCCATGGCTGCAGTGACTGTTGACAAGCAGTGTTTTCTCACTCTGGGATAGACTCACCAGGTGACACACCTTAAAACTATCTCCTAATTGAGAAGAAATCTGAACAGTTTATGTGAGTGTTCCAAGGAGGAATAATCTTGAGGAAAAATTCAAGGATTAAATGAAGACAAATTACTGGAATGCGACTATATAAATATTCCAAGGTGCACTTAAACATGGATGTAACCCTGAGGTATACACCTAATTTTATCCCTAAAGACTATTTGGAAGAATATTTGGCTAAGTGCTTCACCTAAAGGCTATGTTTCAGCTCCACTGACTTCCACAGAGGCGAGATTACTTAAGACTTGAATGTGCTTTTGTTTGGAAAACCTACAGGAAAAAAAGTTCAAGGCTGCAGCAAGGACCTGGTTGAAGGGTCCAATGAGCTTAAAAAGATCTCCTGACTTCACTGTGTGATCAGACATTATGAAATAGAAGATTCAGCTACATTTCAAAGCATTTTTTAAATCCATCCAACATACATTTTATATGTTACACTCTAATTTTGGATCTTTTTAGTATGGTAATTTATACAATACACTCGAATGAATTGAGTGTTGCTCCTCAAGAGTCAGTACAGAGGCCAGAGTGTTGTTCCTCAAGAGTCAGTACAGAGGCCAGCATTGTTTAACATCATTTTCAGCAGCATTGACAGTGGGAATGGCTCCACCCTCAGCAAGTCTACTGATGCCACCGAGCTGTGTGGTGTGGCCAACATGATAGAGAGAAGGGATCTCATCCAGAGGGACCTTGAAAGAATTGAATGCATTGGTTAAAAGTGTTAAAACATTGACAGAAGTACAGGAGTGAAAGATTACTTCTGAAAGAGGGAAGAGAGCCAGGAAATTTATGAGCAAGCACATGAATGTATATGTCTAAATCCTGACCAATGACTCTTAAGTCTAAGCAGACACATTTGTGCTTAGGCAAAAGAAAAATGTGTGTTTTAAAGTTGCGCTCTATAGCAATTTCTCTAAAGGATTCTTGTGTGGTTGATTTTTAAGCAGTTCATTGCGGCCATACAAAATCCTCGTCACTGTGATTGTACACAGAGGTCACAGGATTTCTTTCTGTAGCTTGAAATGAAACATGTAGCTTTTGTGAGTTGATTTCTAGGGAGAATACATTCACTTATCAGTTCAGTCATTTCCATGACTATTTGAAAATATAAGTTAGTGTTTGCAGTTTATGTTCTACTTAATAGACTTGCTCAAGTGAATGATTGTATGAAACAAACATGAAAGGACATGGTAAAAGAAACATTTCTTATTTCGAAATTGGAACAGACATTAAAAAAAAATGTAATGTCCGTGCTTAGGCTTATTTAATAAACCTCAGCCTTACATTTATTTTAAAGTAGAAGCTCATGATCTGCTACACTGAGCCAGAAAAACGAACTGTCCACTAATACCTATTCTTGCATGTTTCATAAAAATGCAGAAATTTCTTTGTGGATAACAGAGTAAAATCCTTCATGAACATTTTCTTGCTGATTCTTAGGTAGTTATTGTTGTATCTGTTTCCTGACTCTGAGACCTAATATATTCCCCATATTTTTTCTTCTCATGATTAATGTCTTTTAAACTGGAAAATACATGCTGAAATTGGACAAAAGTAATGTTTAATCAGCTTCTTTTGGAGGTAAGGAGATATAAGGTTGATGCCTGATAATGATGAAAGTTTTCCTGTTTTCCTGAGGCATTCAGTGGGAGTGATGGCATGACTGTATTGCTTCTTGATTGTGCTGAAGTGTAAACATAGGAGGACTTTTCTGCAACAGAATTATTTTGGATTTGCATAGGAGTGCTCATGTAATTATTTTCTCATCAGGGAGACCCTTGCTATTTTGGGCTGTTTTTTTGGATGCTAACATGTATCTATCATTAATTTCACAGCAAAATAAAAACACGAAGGTGAACGAAGGCAATGATTATAATAAATTCATATTTACAAGTCTCCTGATCAAGGACCTCAGGACTGCTACATCATACTTATAATTTTCCAAATCCCAGTTCTTTAGCTTTAAATTTCTTCTGAGGGTCCACTTTTGCATGATAAATCATGTGTATCTGCTTGAGAGATGGATTTAGATCAAACTCAATTTCCTTTGTATTTTAAGGGTGGAATGATCACGAAATTTAAGGTGCAGTCATTCAGGTGACAAGTAATCAAGGTCTGTTTGTGTAACCAGATCCAGGAGGTTGAAGCAGGAATGACAAACACATCTGAGAAGTAAAAGAATCATATAATTTTTAAGGTTGGAAAATACCTCTAAGAGCATCAAATTCAACCACTAAACCAGCACCACCATGTTCATCACTAAACCATATCTCTAAGCATAGAGCTTCCTTTCCTCCAGAGTAAACAATACCATTTCCCTCAGCTGCTCTCGTAGGACATGTGCTCTATATAGAGCATTTGCTTAGGAAAAATTACCTCAGGGAAGGATGGCAAGAGTTTTTATCAAGTTATTTCCTTGAGGTCAGATGCAGATTGAAAGAAAGCACTCTAACAGCACTGGTAAAATATTTAAAACTTGTTAAATATGCACAAGTGTGTCATTTTATGACATTTTTGTTTGCAGAAATGAACTGGAAATCAAATGCTGCTGATTATTACTCAGTGTGAAAATTAGCAGATTATGTTTCTCCTAATAGCCCTTGGCTCTTAGCATATTTTAACTGACTATGATATGGAAGAAAAGCACTGCACACTATTCTGATAGAAGACACAAGTGATTTAATCTAAGCAAATTGATTTAATTTGCACTGATTGTAAGAATATTCAAAAGTAGGTCTATACCTAAGGTTAAAATACTAAAAAATAAAATTTTGTAGAAACTAGTAGAATTAGTTGGACTATAGGGCTCATGAACTAAAACACAATAGAGGCTTGGAATTTTAGAAATTCAGTGCCAAAAACATCCCACATTAAAGTAGGAAACACATGAGTCTATAGCTTAAAGAACTAGCTGGGTACAGAACCCCAAAAAATTAGAAATTGTGAAATTAAAAGGATGTGATAAAATTAGTGTTCCAGAAGACATGACATCTAGATGGTAGAAAAAAAGTTTCCCAAAGGCAAGTTCAGATAAACTTCTAAAATTAGTAAAAGAAATAGCAAAGGTCTTGTTCCTCAAAAAAGGAAAAAGGGTAAGAAAATGAGGAAATTAAGTCAGTAGAGAAGCAAAACTAACAAGGCTGAATGTGTTCAAGTATGGGAGGACTGGATAGTTTCTCACCCCATTTCTGAAACAGCTGGGACATTAAATGGCAGGTGTGAGAGCAAGCACTTCGAATAAATCTAGAAAGATAAATGTGACACCTTATCTAAGAATAGCAAATTAACACCTATACTTAAGAAGGGGTGGGGGGGGGAAGCAATCTAACTCGCTGCAAGCTTGTTAATCTAATATTAATTTTATCAAAGGATTTAGAATTCTTTCTTTTAAAAAAACACAGAAAGGATGGTGAGTGTAATATAAAATCATGCACAAATCTAGGTTAGAAAAATAGATCATGCCACAGTCTGTCGAAAGAGATTTCGTAGTTAAATGAAAAATAGTGACTGTAATACATAGGTATTTCAGCAAAGTATTTGACACAGTGCTGAAAAGAAAAAAGTTAGACAAGAAAGTGAGGAATAGTAGAATAGAGGGTATATGTTTAAATTGTAGTAAACAGGGAAAATATTGAGTAAAAAGGAGTTACCATTTAAGGGTTTCATTAGTTGCCACAGTAAAGAAGTGAGGGAGATACTGATAAAATTTACTGACATTTGAGTTTTGGAGTCATCATTAATACAGAAGAATATTTTTCTACTGTATTGAAAGGAAGAGATGAGAGATGGCCCCGAGGACCAGAATAACAAGGATGAGATGAAATTCAGAAGTACAAAATACAAAGCCATGCACTTCTGAAATAATAACAACGATTTTCCTCTAAACTGGGATTTCATCAGGTGGTAATGATAGAGGGAAAGACCTTGTAGAACTGATTAATCACAGACCAATATGGTGTGGCCAACAGAAAAAGGCAAAGAACATCCTTGAATGTCCCAAGTGAGATAATCCCTGTATCCCACAGAAGCAAAACTCAGACTAGATTAAGTTCAGAGTAGAGTACAGAGGAATGACTAGGAAATGAAGAACTTCTCTTATGAAAGGAGACTGAAACAGCTTGGCTTGTTAACCTTGCAAAATGAAGGCTAAGTAGGGATTATACTTGCTTTCTGTAAATACATCAGTGATAATAAACATCCAAGAGGGGAAAGTCTGCTTGGTGCAAGAACAAATGGAATTAAACTGGAACTGAAAAAAATAGTATGTTGGAAATTAAAAGAAGGTTTCTGAGAACAAGAGTCTGGAAAAGTGTCCAATACAAGAGGGCCAAAAACCTTAATTAATTTTAAACTTTGATTAGTTTATGAAATGGGATGTGTAACATAATTGCTTGTAAAAGCAGAAATTGAACTCATTAATCTGTGAAGTCCTTTGCAGTTCCAAGTTCGTATTTGTGCTGAAGATGATGTGAGGTTTATGGCATATGATAATAATCCATTTACATATTTAATGGGAACAATCACGGCTGTATGGCCACATATCTGATGTCCTTTCTTGCAGTACATTGAAATAATTGGCAAAAAAAAAAAAATTAAAAGCATCTTGGTTTGCTGAGTGTACACAATTTGTCATTTAGTCAGTGGTTTGTGCTTATTCATTATCATCATCTCACATTCTGTATCACAGAGAAATTTTTATGGACAAATGAGTTAAAGCAAGAATGACAATATGTAAAAGAGATCAGAAAATAGAAGGCCTTTTTCTTCCTCTCTTTTATTGTTTGGTTAAGGAGCGTGTCACTGTGATCAGCACTCTTGATAAAGTATGTAAATATTTAGAGCCTGTTATTCCTGGGCTATTACTTGCATAGTCTTATCATAACAGCAATCTGATAGAAAGTGATGGGGATCAGTTTGCAGGAGGAGAAGCTTAGAATGACTTTTTGGTTCAAATAGCACTATGACATTGTTAGTTCTGACTTAATAACCCTGATGTGTGTTTTGCCTTTAGGTCATTGACGTATCTTCAACCTTGTATTCTGTTTTTTAATAATTCTAAAGACTCCAAATTGTGCTTGTGAGCATTTTAGCATTTAAACAATGTCTTAATTGAATGTGGTCTAAAGATTATTGCAATAAGAAGTTCCTATATTTTCCTATTCCTATATAATATTCCTATATTTTCAAGTTGCTATTTAAAAAGTAAACCAGGTTTGTGTCAAAAGGGAAACTTTTCCAGCTCAAGTGGTTTGAACCAAACAGGAATCAAAGCAGTTTATTTATTTATTAATAGCACAAAACCAACAAACCTTCAGCAAACTGTACATTCAAGGCCAGTATTGACAATGCAACAGATAAACTGCAATACTAGACACTGTCAAAGTTGTTAAATATCCAGCTACAAATATCTAAACACTCTTCTAATCTCAAAGCATTTTATATAAATTATACCCAAATACACACAGGTTAATATTTACATGCACACACACCCTCACAAATTGTGCGGGTTTTGGGCACACGAACCCTCTCCAGGATTTACAGCCCTTACTTGCAACCCCCTTCTGTGGGAGTTGGAGATGCCTCAGCTGCTCCCTGGAACCCCTGATGTAGATGTGGGAAAGAAATCCCCATCAGGTCACAGACAAACACCCAAAGGGTCCCTGATCCCTCCCCCAGCTTGTCCAGGTGCAAGCTCGTCACAGCACCCCAGAGGAGGATGCTCAGCCTGGTTTGGGCAGGGTGGTGATGCCATGCAACAACTTTTGGCAGGACCGAAACAGATTTTGACAGTTTTTGTATTTCTGTCTGTCTCTTACTCCCTGTTGTTCCCTACAAGTTATATTTTTAATACATTTTTTTCAAGCTGATTGTTTTTTCCAAAAGTACTTTTGCAATTCAACTGGATAATGGTCATCTTCCTGCTTAGCTTTGCTGCTCAGGGACAAATGGCACTCAGACAGTTTGGGGCATTTCAACTACAGACAGTGCTGCCCTCACATTCCTGCCTAATCATGATTTTTTAACCAGGCTGTGTTTCCTCGGAAGCTCCCCTAGAGACTGTAATTGCAATGCTAAATCATAAATCCCTCCTTAATGAGTGTCTGTCATAAGCAGACAGCCTGCATTTTTTAATAGAGTTGAGTACAAACCAAGAATATTAGGTGTATCATGCTATTCTGAATTCTAGCAATGAATGTCACAAACAATCAGGAAAAATATGATGGCTGAAACAGAGTTGCTTCTATAAAAGTCTGAATAACAAACGATCTGTTGGACAAGAATTGGAGTTCAAAATGTGGAAAGGCAGTGCTCTATTTTCTTCAGTAGTTTTCACTTGAAATCCTGTGACAGGAGGATTTACCAGTCACTCAGTCAATAAGTCAAAAATTACTCATGTTTTCTGGTGAAAAGTCTGACAAAAGTATGCTCTTTAAATTAGATGCTTTTTATGAATCAGGTTAAGTACGCAGAATCTAATCTGCACTTTTCAAATCTTCACAGTACTGTTTATAAAAAGCAAAACAAAGAAAAAAAAAAACTAATGGATAATCATAGAAAAGCTTACTAGAGTTTTTTTTGGGGGGTTTTTTTGGTTTTTTTTTGGGGGGGTTGTGGTTTTTTTTTTTTTGTGTGGTTTTTTTTGTTTGTTTGTTTTTTTGGGTTTTTTTTGTTGTTAATATTGAAAACTCTTCTTGGACTTTCAAACTAGGACCAAAAGAGTGATCCTGAAGGATCATGTAAGAGAATGTTTAATGTTACAGAGTTATCACTCCTTATTTTACCGTATTTAGACTTCTATAAGAAGTTCACTGTTAGAATACAGAAGATACCTAAGTTGTATGTGGTATCACACTTAGGAACAGATTAAATACCTAACTAGTCAGCACAGTAGTCTCTAGCACAGAAAAATATCCACACTTTGGAAGATTAACCTACTCCCACACACTAGTTCACTAAAATCAGCTAATTTCTTCCTCTAGAAATATTCTGCACTACTACTACCAAGGAGAGAAGAGATTGAACTAGTGCTTTTTAAGGAGTTCCTTGTTTTACTTAGACTTTGAGAGTAATTTCTATGTCTGTACACTCTTGCCTGCAACAGAATTGTTAATTGCCACCCAGTTTAACCCCTGGGATGAGCCAGACAAATAAGCTTTCTGTTCTGCAAAGAGTTTTAGAAACTAGTGTCCAGATCCTTTCTTGTTCCTGCTCTGTTTAACAGACCATCCCTTTTCTGTGCCAGATAATTGCTTATCAGGACAATAAGATTTTTTTTTTTTCTTATGTCCAGTCCTGCAGCACTCTGTCAAGTCTTCTTGTCCTTTTATATGTGTAACTCCCGCCCAGATCAGGTCAAAGTTAAGTCAATATTTATTCTTCCTCATGACTTGCATATAGTCATTCAGCTTAAAACTGTAACCTGGCATCTACCTGTCAAATTATGTCCTTCTTGCACTGATGTAATAATTTGTGATTAACTTTTAAGACCTCGGAGACTTAACAATTGAACAGAGACAAGGAGCAAGGTGCTGTTAAGTCAGTAGTGATTTGGAGTATGAAGCTCAAGGCTTTTATTTCCAGGAGGATAGAGTTTCCTGTTCATTGAAATCCATCTTGCAGGAGTTGTAGTTCTTAGCACATTTTTTCTTTATCAGTTGGAGAAAGTGCTGTGCAGTAGTCATGTGCAAGTGATGCAGGTCAAAGCTGAGTCGGCAGTAACAACCTGTTTATGGAGAGATTCACACTTCAGATTGGAGGTCCAGTTCTCTCTCAACCTGTTCCCACTTTTGATGTTCAATATTCTGCTTGAATTGATGATTGACTCAAGACTGAAGATTTGAATTAAAATTCAAGATTGAAAATCAACTTAATCAAACTGTCTGAGAATAAATTTACACTCAAGAGTGTGTTAAGACTGTGTGTACTGGCCCTGTTGAGCTTATCAGGGATGTTATGCTGTATCTTAGATATCAGGCATACTTATACATAAGTTATATATATATATAACTGGTTTTACTGGTATTAGTAGAAATTTATTTTTTTTTCTTTTACAATTATTTCACCATCCTTCTATCTTACCTGCTTCTTGCTGTAGCCTTACAGTCTGGATTCTGACAATGAGGGACTAAACATTGCTGATGCAGTGCTACCCTTCTAGAAGGGCCATAAGCTATTCCTGTGACACAAACCGAAAATAAACACAGTCAGGGACTATTATTGCCCTATTAACCATAAAACACAATCATATTCCCTGAAAATGAGTAATAAGTTGCTGTATAAGGACAAGGTGGCCCAATGTGAGGGAAAGCAAGATATAAAACAGAAAGAAAAAAATTCAAGTTACATGGTCCTCCCTCTCTTACAATTCAAAATTTTGGGGTTTTTTGTTCTCTTGAGCCAAGACTAACGCATTACCTTTTTCAGAAGCTGAGACTTCCTGTCGCACTCCCATCAATGAATAGATATCAAGAGAAGAGTTGCAGCAATAAAGATTTTCATGTAGGTCTCCATTTGTAACAATAACGTAGCCTTATCTACTGAAATCTTGATTAAAGTGAGATGAAGACAATGCATATTTCATTCCTAATATGTTAAATCATCGTCTCTTCTCAGTGGTGACCAGTGACAGGACCCAGGGCAACGGCCTGAAGTTGTGTCAGGGGAGGTTTAGTTTGGATATTAGAAAACTGTTCTTCATCCAGAGGGTGGTTGCGCACTGGAACAAGCTCCCCAGGGCAGTAGCCACAGCACCAAGCCTGACAGAGATCAGGAAATATTTGGACAGTGCTCTCAGGTACATGGTGTGACTCTTGGGGTATCCTGTGCAGGGCCAGGAGTTGGAGTTGATGATCCTTCCAACTCAGCATATTATGTGTTTCTGTGGTTCTAGGATACTTTAAGAAGTTTATTACATTATTTCCTCTTTTTAAATTTTTTTTTCCTATTTATTATTATTATTAATTTTTTAATTTTTTTTTATGACAGAGTAATAATGAATTAAATATTTTTTAAGGAAACAAGGTAACAAAGTGAAGAAGCATTTTTTCTATATCATTCCCTTTAATTCTCTTCTTTAGTTGCTTCTCATATGTGTTAAAGAACAAAAAATGTCTACATTGGTTACAAAATCCCTTTGGGGTGCCCAGCTAAAACCAGTCATGTAGGAAATAGAATAATTAATCTAAAAAATAAATGCAAAATGAATGGATCAAGTAGAGAATAGGTACATTTTTTTGTGATGAAAAATCTCCTGCAACATTTGCACATAAATGGCCTGAATATATATATATTTGGGAATATAACCCACAGTGTTTAGCATGGAATGTTTTATTAATCATAGTTTTTAAAGACAGTGAACATGGGAGGGGATAGATCAGGAAATAAATAATGCATACTACAGAAATGGCCCTGAGATGAGTAGCTCTTCGCTTTATAAATATTACAAGCTACCCACAATCCCCCAGGTAAGAACACAGTATTCAACACATTTAATGATGAACAACAACAAAAGAAGAGCATTTTAATTTAGCATGGGAGTCAGTTCCAAGTCTATCTTGGCTATCCTGAGAAGTGTATTACAGCCTTAATATTGCTAACAGTGAATTTCGGTATATTTTTATCCTTCATTACTGGAAACTGACTCTTGCAGTAACAGCTTTGTATCATATTATTGGGGATGAAATTACCTGACATTTTATGAATCATCAATATCAGATTAAAGTGGCGGCAGTGAATTTTGTACCATGCTGCCAGTTGATACAATAATGGTGCTAATAATATCTGAAATTATTACTTCTAGGCCTCACACAGAAAGGGATAATTTCAGAAGGGTGGGGGGGGAAATAATTTTTTCCCTGTATTCCCTTTTTCAAAAAAATATTCTTTTGAAAATAAGCACATTAACCTAAATTAAAAACAAAAAATAAAGTGTGCAAAGATGCTGGGGAGACCTGATGTGGTCCAAACATCCCCACGCTGAAGTATAGGATGAGTCAGTGACTAGTTGAAGAGTTCTGATCTTGCTGGCAGGGCTTGAATGTACATTTTAAGCATTGCAATAACATCTAGAGTATCTGGTCTAAATCTCTTCCCCAGTGGCTGGCATTAATTGTGTGAACATAAGAACACTGTTAATAGGTCAGGGCAAAAATCCACCTCACTCTATCTCCAGCACTGACCAGCAGCAGGGGCACAGGAAGCCATGTAAGAGCAGGGCAGCATATGGTGCCAGATCCCTGGAATGCTCCTTTGCCAGCAGTGACTTGTGCCTCTGGGACTGCCTGAATGGAAGGTGATGCTTTTGTGTTTAACAGAATCCTGTCATTTTTATGTCATTAATTTATCTCATCCCTTTTTAATCCAGAGAGGCTGTAGGCATCCACAATGTCTTGTAGCAGCCACACATATGACAAAGTACCTCCATGGCTTGCTTTTAATCTGTTACTTGTTAATTTTATATGATGTTCTTAGCATATACGAGGTAGTTTCTACTCATTTGACCCACTCTGTATTACTGGTAGCTTATAGAGATATGTCATATCCTTTCCTCAGTGACTTCTCCAAAATAAGGGTGTTACCATGTTTAGATTTTCACTATCATTGGTCCTCCTTACTGTCCCTCTCTGTATCTTTCCCAGTAGTGCTGTATTCTTTTGGAGACAAGGAAATAACAAACTATATTAAAGATACCTGAGGGATTTAAATAGAGGCATTATAATGTTTTCTCCTTTGTTTTCTACTTCTTTCCTAGTAACTCTTAATTCTGCCTGCTTTTGGCAGCCATTAAATATGGAGCTAATAGTTTTGCAGAACTACCTGCTGTAAGTTCAGTACCTGTTTCCAGTACAGGAATAGCGACTTCAGAAGCTGTCATACTGAAAGCAAGATCACTCCAAATGCAGAGTGAAGATTTCTTTCCCACAGCTCTGCTTCCCTGTCACATCATTTTTACTAGTGAAGCAGAACGTGGACAGAACTGCTCTTTGCAGCAGACACAGCCCTGCAGATTATAAGATAAATATCTTCAAGGTCTATTCCTTTGGAGTCTAAGCAGTCAGAGAGGAAGATCCATAATGAGCCTTTTGCATCTGAAACAAAGTATGCCACATGACTGAATGCACCTTTGTGGCAGAGGGATGGGAAAGGTAAACAAGTAGGAGCTGCTGAATCACTGAGATAGATGTAGAGAAGAGTAGTCTTTCCATAGCTGTTTATCAAAGTAAGAGGAGGAGTCACTGGAGGAAAAGGGGCTGAGATAGTCCAGTAAGGCTTGCTAAACAGTCAGAGCACTAAAAAGTGGATTCTTACAGCTCCTCTACCTTCTTACAAAGAGAAGATGCAAATATTGCTAGTCTGATCCTGGAGACCCTATGAAGTGGGAGAGGTATTGCAACTGGGACCCAAATGTGGCATGACTGAGCCCCCCTTCTCCTGCCAGCAGCAGCATGCAGTATCATACTCAATGACTTTCTTTAGATGTGTTGACCAAATATGAAATATGAGAATCTTAACCCGAAGAAAGGTCGAGGAGACCTTTTCTGGCACATAACAAAAGAGCATTTGATGATGGCAATACAGACTGTTACCAGGATGATTTATCCATGATAAGGACAGAGGCTGATTGCATTATGATATTGCTGGGAAGATTTACAATTTATGCACTCAATGGGGTATTGAAAACTGTCAATGATAGTGATCTCTCAACTTCAAAGTCGGGGCTTTTCATCTAAAATTCCACAACTGAAGAATTATAGTAACAAGAAATTAATCTCAGCTTTCTTTTTACAGGTAGAGCTTAAAATTAAAACACCTGAACAGAAGTGTAGACACACATGTTTAGCTCACACTCTGGATGGACGGCCACTCAGTGGAGCCTCCTGAATTAACCCAGTCAGGGAGCCATTGGGCACCTGGTGGTGTATAACATCATCCCTGGGCTGAGAGATATGTCAATGACTCCTGGGAAGTAGCTGGAGGCCAAATAAGATACTCCATGGTGCCTTAAAATAAATTCACCCCCCCCATAATTAGGATATTGATTACCAGTCTTAGCCCATATGGTCTGAGAAGATTGGATGATTCAACTTTCTAGATGTATAGTGTATGATTTAAATACATTAAAAGATGTATTTGATCATGGCTGAGGTGTGTTTGTTTTTCTGCTTGGTCATAAGTCAGCACTCCTAAGTCCATGGATTTAATGCAGGTCCTGTGTGTTGTATCTACCAGCCTTGGGCAGAAGTTTGACATGTACTAGTCTTTCTCAAATGGTATTTCTGCCTGTTTGTAGCAAACTAAATTGCACCCCCAGTCACTTGTCAGAGGAATCTCTCCCTAAAAAACAAGGACTCTGTTCACTACATCTCTATTGATTATGTGGCAATTTGGACACATAGCTCACCTTCATGCACATTCCTCTAGACATCTGGTTTTGGTGTCTTCATTTTGAATTGAATCCACTCCTCTAATCTGTCTTCCTGCATATCAACTATTTCTTTTTCCTGTTTTTTCAGGTGATTCCCTTTTGCGCCAGTGGCACAACTGCAGCAGATGCTTCACTTCTCTGCAGAGAATGGCATTCACAGAAGGACTTTATCTCTAAATCATCAATACATATATTGTGATGTTAGCCTTAAATTCAGTTTGAGACACCAGGTGTAATTCAGCTATAGCTGAAGTTCGACAACTAATTCTACATAAAAAAAATGCTGCAGACAAGCCTCTACCAGCTTGTGGAGGGTGGCACATACACACGTGCACACAGAGTAAACCCATATGCTGATGACATTCAGACAATTCAGTTTGAGATCAGGTCTTCATGCATTTTCCTTAAATGATAACAATGGCTCAATGAGCCAGGTGCAGCTTCAGACCACAAAGGTTACCCTGCCTGGCAAGACCAGGACTTTTAGGCTTGTCCTATATCAGGGAATGGACTCGGCAGCCTTTATCTGATGATATTTCCAAGAATCCTCACTCAGACTTGACAGCTGGGATCCCTCCAGGAGTGTTTCTCTTGCAAATCCAGGACTGGGTATGAGAAAGGATGTAGAATTTACATTTTCCTGTGTCCTGTTAGTACTGGGTTTTTTTACTATTATTTCATTAGTCCTTTTGGGATACCTTTTTCTAACCCTTCTGTATTTCTGAATTCCATCAACACACAGAACAATAGGATGTTAAATGGGCATCTTGGGTCTGAGATGGTTTCTGTTGCTTCCTGCTTTTGTTTATCTCTCTAAAATTGACACCCTGTCTAGTCCAAGGGTTGGCCTTATTTACATGAACACAAAAATTTTCAGATTGTGAATTAGGTAGAAGAGTAGGGATACTGTTCAGAAAATTACTTCTATTTCAGTATTTCTGTTGACTTCCATATTTACTGTGGATTAAAATTCATGCTGTCTGGGAAAGCAATTTTCTTTTCTAGTCTTGAGACTCTTCCTGCTAATAACAAAGATATTCAGATTTATGCTGAAAAGCAAGCCAAACACTATTTTTTCCAGGCTGCTTGTCCGGAAAAAGTGCCTTCACAAAATTTGTTTTTGAAAAAAATTTCTTCTTCCCAAATTTGAAACAACTTTTCTACTTTGCAAAGTTTCTGCTGTTCAATATTTTCTTGTAGGTATATTTCTCTGAAGATTTTTATTTATTCTATGTTCCAAAAGGAAGGAAAAACAAACAAAAACATTCCCTTATCTGTCTCTTTAGACAAACTAAACTGGTTTTGCACAGTACCAGCATCATAACAATAACCCAAGGAAAATACAAAGATTGATAAATATGAGCATCCTGTCAAGGGACTTGTGAGTGGTCCACTCCAAAGCTGAGGGCAGGGGAAGACGTGTGGTAAGAGAGGAACACAGAGCTGGACATGGAGAAATAGCAGGGTAGAAGAACCTCACAAAAAGTGAAACCGGGAAAATACTGCTTATTGGAATCACAACTTCCCATTTGTTTTTTTCTCAGATTTATACAACTGGAAACACCCTCTTTCTCAGAACAAAAGTCATGAGCTTTAAAAGTAACATTGGTAGATGTTTTCGTCTCATTTTCATGGCTTTGTGTGCTCCTCAAGAACAACCACAAGAGGAAATGCTGCAAAAAGCATTGTTTATGAGGATTTCTCTGGAGTTACATGTCTGATGCTCCCCAAAATGGAGATGCATGATTAATTTTTGTTGCTAAGAAAATTTGTCCTTTCTGCTTGTTTTTATGTTCTGGAAAGTCAGCTAAAGGATAATAAAAGTGGAACTGGTGGGATAAAGCCTCAGAAGAGTAAATCCATTATATCTAAAAGGAGACATGGAAAGATCAAAGAGGGAGCTAAATGTGTCCTGAAGTACTTCAAAAATTGTCTCACTGAGGAAATATTGATCATCTCAGGATAGAAGTGGAAAATTGGCCAGCTTTTACTGAGAGAATTGAAGAAGCTGGTGTAGAGGTGAAAGAGCAGCAAGTCTTTCACTCTATATGTAGGTTTACATGCTTGTAATTGTTGTGGTTATTTGCAGCTATGTGAATCAGTGGATGAATGAGACATCACCCTACCACTGGTGTTTTCAGGTGTAATCCATGTTAACCTGAGTTGAAGTTTTTAGTTCTGCTAGTGTTCCTAAATACAGAGGTCTCCTTTGGTTTCTAATAATGTAAAGTACACTTTGCTGCCTTTCATTTATGCCTCATTTTGTAACAAATTTAAAGAACGGTTTTCTGATCTGGAACATGAAGACCATAACAAGACCTTCAAGAGATAACCATTATAACATTGCTAGTAAAAAATTGTAGAGTTTTTACATATATGTATATATGGAGATGCATATAGAAATACATACAAATAGCTAAGTGTATGTTACATATATAATATGTATTGTATAATATTTTGAAGGTATGGTAGAATATATAATGATATTATATACAATTAATACTGTATATAATGTTCGATGTAATATTATAGAATCATAGAATAGTTTGGGTTGGAAGGGATCTTATAGGTCATCTAGTTCCAACTCCCCTTCCATGGGCAAGGAGATCTTCCAGTAGACGAAGCTGCTCCAAGCCCCATCCAATCTGGCCTTGAACACTTCCAGGGATGGGGCAATATATATAATTATATATAATGCAAGAATAGGTGTAACTATGTATAACATAGTGCAACAGCATTTCCCCTGAACTAAGGGAGAAGCAAAAAAAAAAAAAAACAAAGAGAAAAAAAAATACATATTAAGAAAAGAAAGAAATAAATATACATAAGAAGTATTTCCAGAAAAACATAACAAAACAAAACTACTCCATCCCACCTGAACTNAAAAAAAAAAAAAAAAAACAAAGAGAAAAAAAAATACATATTAAGAAAAGAAAGAAATAAATATACATAAGAAGTATTTCCAGAAAAACATAACAAAACAAAACTACTCCATCCCACCTGAACTGGAACAAAATGATAACTTGTCTCCTCCAACCCTGAATGGCTCTCCTCAATATTGCTCCCTGCTTGCAGTGATGGTGGATTGACAACAACCTTCCAGGAGGAAGGAGCATCACTCAGGGTTTCTGTGTTCTCACCCTTCCAACCAGCACGTAAGGGAGAGTGGCTCAGCCCGGAGGAGGCAGAGAGCTCTGACAGTCTGCCCAGCCAATGCCTGTCAAATTTGCTTTCTGCCTGCTAAGAGTGAAGCTGGCAAAAACTTTCCAGGTGAGGAACCTGGAGACCTGTCAGTTTGATTTTTCCCAGTGGAAAAATGGAATATTTGTTCACAAAATAATTTTTTTTTAAAACGTCAATTTTTCAAGAAGGGTGTGTTCTATCAGAAAATCCTCCTGACTGAACATTCCCAAATGCTTTCAATGAGAATTTTCATCTCCTGTGGAGGCAGCATACAAGGACTGCAAAATATGGACTCTACGATGGTTTAATGAGAGTCTGTCACTGGAATTTCCCACACCTCACAGCATGTATGAATATACCCCTCTACCTCCCACTTAAAGGTGTGCATGGCTGTGAAAAACATATGATTTGGATGAAAAAAATACAATTTGAGCAGGATCAGGTGGCCAGAAGAGGAATCATTGCAAATGGGATGCTATGCAAAGATGAATGGTAAATGCATAAAAGAAATAAAAACAAAACAAAATATAAAATCAAATAAATAAAATATCCTGTTTAAAATTTCTCTGACTTCATTGAGTGGAGTATTTTTGCTGACCCAAGCAAAAGCTTGGGGAGATTCTTTAGAAAAAAACCAGTTTTTTTCACTTTGGAAGTCTGATTTTTGAAGTGATGTATTTGGATTATTTGTCTTAGCAAATGTGGGGATTTATATGCTAAACATTCACAAATATTCTGTTTTCTTTTAATAGTCTTATATAAATTCCAAAATAAATTCGTAAATGTAAAAGAATTTATTTCTCAAGTGAAGATAAACAAGGGTCGCATTTACTGCAATAAACATGGAATAGGATTTTTTGTCTTAGATGAATCCATGAAATACTCATGATTTTTAATGTGTATATCCTTGACAGTAAAATCAACCCAGCGACATCAATGAAAAAAAGAAATTAGCATAGCTCCAATACAAAAATCAGAACAATTTTGAGTCTTCAGTCTAAGAAAGTAAGAACACAATCCTGCTTCCAGTGGAGCCACAGGACGAGGTTCTTAAATCCAATGGATCTGCATAGACAAGAAAGACATGATGTGCTTTCAGCTCTCTTGACGACATCAGTAGTCATCCCTATGGAGAAGCTATTTATATATAGTTTTTATATATCTATGCACACATATATACAGATACAAAGATGTGTGTGTTCTTATACAAGGAATCTCTTTGTTGAAAAAAAATGGGAATTTTATTCCTATTTCCTCAAGTATTTGCTAAGATCCAGATCTAAACTAAGAACTCTTAGGCAGCTCCTTATTTTAGTTATCCTATGTATATAATTTGGATGGTTTAAATGGGAATTTTTTTTATAATATGTGGCATTTTAAAAAGATGAAAGCTTTCTGCAACAGTTTTATTAAGAAAACCAAAGTGTTGAGCTAGTTTTTATTTTTTTCCCAGAATAATATCATTAAAGTAATATTTAATTAAAATCCAGTTAGTATATGATGATAAAACATTATTTTCAATATTGAATTTAGATTCTGTTTCAATATTTTTTTTAGTATGAAGGCAGTTATAGTCAGCATGTTTCTCTACTGTGTTTTCATTGCTAAAAATCATTCTTTTTTGACTTTAGAAGACTGATTTTTGAAGTGATGCATTTGGATTATCTGCTTAAGAAAATGTGGCATTTTTATGTTAAACATTCATAAATATTTTCTTTTGCTTTGAATAGTCTTTAAATCTCAAACTAGAATAAAGCAGCAACAGACTTGAAGGTTTGCAGCTGTGGAAAGAAACTTCTTGTATTCAGGACAATGTGTTTAGTATCTTGCAGCTCTATAAAATGGCAATTCTGTGGGCCATTGTTGTTATTTATTATGTTTTATTGCATTTCACACAGCTTCACGAGCCTATTCCAACAGAGTTATGTACTGCTGGAAGACCGTCTACCTTCAAAAAGGCTTTTATTCTAAATAGGACAATAAATGAAATCAACATACAGAGAACATGAGCGGAGGAATAATATATAGAAAACTGAATGTGTGGGCTCAGTGCTAATCATTTGAGAGAGAAAAAATGAGTGTTGGGCTCTATTTTCCAGAATTTTTCCGGATTTTGTAAATATAATAGCACTTATCTAAAATCTGTAAACATCCTGGGGAAGAAATAAGGGGTTTTTTTTTCATATTTGCAGATGAATGTCCTGCCAAACAAGATACAGCATTGTTCTTACTCTCTCCTTTTCTCTCAGGACAAAGGTGTCACCTCCTGTTCTTCACTTTTCTGTACCAACAGAGTCTATAGGTCTTATTTTTCCATTTTCCATTCTCAGAGAGAGAGGTACATTCCAATACAAGGAATTACCACAGCAAAAAGGGGAGGGTCAACACCTGGCAACCAGCACGTACCTAGAGGGACACTGGAGCCTATTGGCTCCTTCCCCTCCCCCTGTGCAATAAAGGGTACATTGTAAATTAATTCTAATATAGACATCTATCAATATGCTTCCCTTAAAAAGCCCTCATGGAATCATAGACAATACCCTTCTCTGAATAATATATTCCTACCCCACAAATCCTGTCAGTCTTTTCTGGAGAAAGGCAGTTCAGCAGATTTACTTTTAGTTACACTTTCTACATTCCCCTTCTCTTTAGAATAACAAGAAACTATGCTTTTGATGACTCACAGTTTTTTAACTATCTGTGTGAACTATAGAACTGTATTTCAACATCACTTTTTTTCAACCTTGATTGACCAGTGTGAACTATACAATACAAAATCTCATTTGTCAGTCTCTCAGTCCTGTGCTGGAGTATCAGAAATTGTGTGGCCAGCAGGATCAGGGTGGTGACTCTCCAACTGTAATGGGCACTGGTGAGGCTATGCCTTGAATCCTGTGTCCAGTTCTGGGCCCCTCACAACAGGAAGGACATTTTGCTGCTAGCACATATCAGAAGAAGGGCAATGGAGTTGGTGAAGGGTCTGGACCACAAGTTTGATGAGGAGCAGCTGAGGAGACTTGGGGTGTTCAACCTGGAGGAAGAGTCTCAGGGAAGACCTCATCTCTGCACAACTCCCTGACAGGAGGTTGTGGCAAGGTGGAGGTCAGCCTCTTCTCCCAAGTAACAAATGTCAGGACAGGAGGAAACAGCCTCAGGCTGCACCAAGGAAAGCTTAGGTTGGATATCAGGAAGCAATTCTTCAGTGAAAGTTTTGTCAAGCATTGGAACAGGCTGCACAAGGAAGTGGTAGAATCATCATCCCTGGAGAGTGTAACTTGGGGATATGATTTAGTGGTGAACATGGCAGTACATGACTGGACTTCATGGTCATAAATGTATTTTTCTACCTAAACGATTCTATGATTCAACAGCTACTTTCTGCAGTCCCGGAAATCACACACAGTCCTGAATGTGCTGGTACAGATAAAGGAGATGTGATCTACCAAGGGTACATATTCTCTTCTCATATGGCTGTCACATCTGAAAAAGTTTAGCTTCAACTTTTCTGTGTATTAAACCATTGACAGATGACAATATGAAGTTCGGAAGCTCTGCTGGACTTAATATTTTTGCATAGCATTATTTATTAGCTTATAAGTTATTACTGTTGCTTCCTCTATCTTTTTTTCTCTTCCCATTAAAAATCCTTGAGGAAAGAACCTCAGTAGGAAACTACTTGTTTGATTTGACACACCCTGGAAACAGTGTAACATATAAATAAAATGAGTGGCCTCCACATGAAGTTCGCAGAATGACAGAATGGTTGAGGTTAGAAAGGAACTCTTGAGATCTTCTACTCCACACCCTGTCCTACTCAAGCAGGATAAACAAGAGCAGATTGCCCAGTCAGGTTTTCTCAATTCCAAGGATGTCTCAAAGGACAGAGATTCCCCATCCTCTCTGGGAAATATGTTCTAGTGCTTAATCACCCTCACAGTAAACAAAAAGAGAGCTTCCTTGTGTTCAAGTGGGACGTCTTACTCTTTAATTTGTGCCCATCATCTCTTGTCGCGTCAGTAGGTACTACTGAGAAGATCTGACTCCGTCTACTTCCTGTCTGCCCCATCAGGTATTTAGACACATTGATAAGATCCTCCCTGAACTTTCTTTAAACTAGGCTGAACAATCCCAGCTCTCTCAGACTCTCCTCGTATGAAAGATGCCCCAAACTCTTTAATCATTTTTGTGGCTCTGTGCTGTCTCCGTCTCATAATTCAGAGTCTTTCTTGCACTGAGGACCTCAGAACGGGTCACAGAACTCCAGATGTGACCTCTCTGGTGATGAGTAGAGGTGAAGGATCACCTCCATCAACCTGCTGGCAACTCTCCTAATAAAAGCTGTTGGACCTTATTTTTGGTGGGGATGCCTTTCTGGCTTATGGTCAACTTGTTCTGCACCAGGACCTGGATCTCCCTCTCTACAGAATTGCTTTCAGGCCTGCTGGCTTCTTGAGTAATGGTGCCTGGGGTTATTCGTCCCCAGATGCAAATATCTACAAAAGGACTAGTGGTTAGCCAACCATAGCTTGGAAACATTCTCAGATTGAACAACTGAGATAACTCTGTGATCATTTTTCTTTCTACACAAGACCAGCAAAACTCCAGGAACTATCCGTTCTAATATTTTCATTCGCAGATCAGAAATGAGATTCTGGAAATTTCCTACTAAGGATAGTTATTATCCAAATTCCATATAATTATACAGGGAAGATGTCTTGCTGGAAATTAATATAACTCAATTAAAGAGTCAATCAGTGCTTGTTAGTGCTGCATGATGGTTAGGTGGATCCTGAACACATGAACAGATCTTTCCTACATCTCCATGACAGTGGATGAGGATAACTGTTCTCTTTCCAGATCTTGGTGCAGGGATTTTTCTTTCTGCTTTACACACTACTTAACAATTTTGGTACTGTTACTATTTGTTATTATTTGTACTTCTGGAAAATTAGTTGGGTACCTAGAATGCAAGTAGGAAGGAAAGAGATATGCCTCATCTTCCTCTCACCAGTACAGTACAAATGATTTCAGTCGGTTTAGTCCTGAGCAACTGCAGTTAAATAAGAGGTAAAAGAAATGCATAATATCCCTGAAGTGCACTAGTCTGAAAAATGGTGCTTGATACCCTGAAAACAGGCAGGACAAAGCTGAAATCTGTAAACGCGTTAGAAAAGGCATTATAACCTCCTTTAGTCTGTGTAGAATTTCATTGTCTTCTGATGGGAGGTTAGGCTATATAAGGAATGCAGAAGGAGGCTCTAAATCACCTTTCAAAAAATCTGTTGACTGTTGTCCTCAGAGCAGTTGGTAATTTACATCCTTTTCTTCAGGTGACTTGGTAGCCTGGTGCTGCAGCTCTTGATTTGCTCTTCCTTGCAAGAGACAGCATGGAGTGTAAAGAAGGAGTCTCTGGCAGGCAGTTAACTGCTGCTTGAGTCCTTTGTGTCTTATTGTTAGCAAAAGTAGCATGACCTTACATAATGTGACACATGATAGAAGAAGTAATGTGACAAGACATATCAGACAGGCTGTGCTGCACACGAGATATATGACACATCTCATCCAAAACAAATATTGCACCTAGCAAAGATAGTACTTCAAAAGGCACTTTACTTTTTTCCCTGTCCTTCAAGCTGTTGATAGATATTAGGGTCATTACAAAGACTTAAACCTCTGTCATGAATAATACCAGAAGCTCGACAAATTGCTGAAGCTAATGTTTAAAATTAGAAGACTAAAATCAGAGATAAAACATAAACATGTTAAACCGTGTGGCCAGAAGGAGAAGATGGTAGAATTTTTTTCTGTGTTGGGTGTCAGATCAATTGTACAACTAATAGCACAGAGCAACCATTGCAGTGAATTAGAAATAACACAAGTGAGATTTCATTAGTTTGGGTCACTGTGATTGGAAAACCACTTGGAAAGCCAGTACTTTTATGAATTAGTAAAGAAACACACTGGAAATGATAACATATACTGTACTATGCACTGGTCAACCGCAGCTCAAGTTTTTTCAAAGTTTTTTATTGTGCATTTGAAAGCATACTGCATTCTAAATTTTTAGAGCAAGCACAATAGATAAATAAAGTGCAATAAATAAATTAACTGATATTACATTTAACCAAGATCCAGTGACTAGTTCTTGCACTACTGCACAGAAACCTCCAAGCTTGAGAGAAATTCTAAGCCAGAGGAATTATTTTGATTCTTTTTTATCAGTTTACATATACTTGACCGCCTTCATCTAAAGAGTGGCAAGAACATTCTAAGAATGAATATATGATAGTTCAAAACATCTTGGCTAACAAAAATAATATATTTATTCCTATTTGAGGGACAGGAGAGCTGGGGTTATTCAATAAACTGCAGAAGGTGGCATAAAGAATTGCAGATGCCTCATCCACAGTGGCATCCACTTTGATCAGAGCACAAGGATGAAACCATGGGCCAATATGTTGGGATGACAAGAGAGCTGTGTGGACTGCCCAACCCTTAGTACTGCACTTTGGGCATCTTCTTTGGACCTGTTAGGACTAGAGGGAAGTGATTTGGCTGCTGAATAATAGACCTGAGGTTAAGTTAACTGAACAGGACATAGAAAAATATTGGCTATGACATGAGGAATTGCTGAATGTGACAGATGACAACAAAAGAAGCTGACAAAATTTAGAGATGAATCCATGAGGAACAAATGGAGTTCCCATGTAGTTAAGGAAGAGTTACATAAGAAACAGCCAGATCTCACATATAAATGTAGGGGACCTTTGGGGACCTTTTTCTGAGAAAACATTTCAAGGAGAACCCTTGGAAGCACCTCGGTTAATATATCAATAATATCATACTACGCTGTGATTATCTAGGTAAAGGTATAAGAAATACCTAAACTAAATACAGCTGGGAGAAACCCAGTGAGTAGGAAAAATAATTCACTTATCTGGGAGGAGACAGGGAGGTGCAAGGACAGTGAAAAAAGGAAATAAGATATAAGAACATGGTCAATACAACACTCAAATACTGCGACTGATGATGTTTGGGAATATCTGCAGGGCAGCACTGCATTCTAAATTATGATCACTGCAGCCTAAATTATGACAATATCTGTCCTTTTGCCAATAACATACAAATCAACCGTTATTCTGATATCAGGAAGACTCAGGCGATCCTTACAAAGCTGCGTGCTTTTCCCAGCTTTAGGCAAACACCCAGATGGATGGAACCAATATCCTGGTGCCAAGGCATTATTGCCCACTCCAGGCTGGCAGAAGTAGCATCTGCCCATCGTCTCCTACCAGTACCACCAGCAGTATCCAGGGCTTGTCTGCATCTCACATCCATTGCAGGCATAGTTCATGCCGTGTGAGATCAGCAATGAGTGAAAAGATAAGTGAAGACTGTGGAATTCAATTTTTTTTTTTTCCCAGATTCCTGTTAGTTGTGTACCAAAACATAACTCTGCTCATAAATTAGTCTTTTCTTCTATCATTAATTCCAATGTGCTTTCCCATGGTCCTACTGTATGACCAGTTTTCACACCATACCAGAAGCTGTAAAGTGATGTTGAGAGTTTCTCATTGTTTCGTTGCAAATGGCTTTTTATTGTACTGGATGAGACACTGGTCCAGATTTAGGATGTATGAATATGAATTCTGGTCATAGATGAAAGTCATGGCAGTAGTGCTTTTCTCTAGGGGCTTATTTCTGGCTTGCTGCTATTTTGAGTGACACCTGACATTTCAACTTGCTTCCTGACCTCAGTTTCCCTCCCTTGTTTGGAGACAAGGATATAAAGCTTTCTTTGGAGAATGTTCTGTGATTTAACAGGTGAGAATACGATGAGAACAACTCAAGTAGTGTTATGTGTTACTATATTTTTTGCTATTTAATTTTCTCCTTGTGAGCATGAACAAGCTTTGGGCAAAAATGGGGGAGAGCTCTTTATGAGTTAATATTTGACAATTCTTTATCAAGTAAGACCTCATCAGTGAGACTTTTATTGGACTGCCAGCATTGTTTAGATAATGTAGATAATGTAGGTAAGAGATAATGTAGATAGTTTAGATAATCAAAATGCAAACATTTTAGAGAAGGGATTTTACACAGAAATCATTCTAGTTGGATTAAAATATTTACAAACAATGAAAACTGGACGGGGAGAAACACAAGACTATTATTTCATTTTCTAATGTGCTGCTGCTTCCACCAGTTTCACAAACTCCTGTGGGTCACATCCTGTGTACTATTAGAGAGGACAGGATTTAGTCTTCTGCATGACATATCTTTGTGGGGTTTTTTTGTTATTTCTCCCCCTGGTTTTAAATGATGAAATTTCACTGATTTAAGGCAAGATGCTTCTGGTTTAGACCAAAAAATTGAGCAGAAAATCAGAGTTTTGACTTACAACCCTCATACTAGGTATCTACTTTTGCTCAAGAAAATAAACACTAAATGAGAGTTCATAATATTTTTCCATCTCTATATCAAAAAAAGAATATTCAGGCATATGCCTGTCTGTATTGCTATTTCTTTACTCACATTTATTACCATGAATAACTGGAGCCAGTTGTTCAATGTTAATATTATATGAGGAGGGAGTTTTGTGTTTGTGTGTGTGTGTGTTCCTTCTTTCCCTTATTTAATTTTTAAATGCTCTCTTGAAGATTATTTTGCATATTTTTGATATGTTTGTTGCTAGAATAAAAATAATAGATTGAAGGCAAGAATGTAGTTTTCAACTGGTATAGAAAAGTAATTAAACCTCTCTGCCTTAAAGCACAGCTGTAGGCCATTTCTTTAAGTTAGACTCTGAGTAAACAAGAGAGAGGAGAGAGCCATGTATGCTTCACTTTTGCACACCCAAAGCATGAGGGTTGTCACTGGATAGTTCTTACCAGAACACAGTATTGATTATAGCACCTGTTTTCACGCAAGTTCTGCTCATCGGTGAAGGACTCATTTCCCTGAACATTAATTCAGATGCAGTGACCTCCAGCAACACCCAAATAAGACATATATTTCCAATATGAACGCACAACTGTGTGGGTTGCTTTGGACTTGGCTTCATTCTGACTTGACACAATCAAATTGAAGGCCCATCTCTCTTATTGAATCTTGGGGACCAGAGGTTACCCAGCCTGACAGCTGGCAGCCTGATTCACTGTCTCAGAGTCATCATGGAGTGGTGGCTTTTATTCTTCCTTCTTTTTGTATTGCTTCCTTCTTGCATTTTTTTTTTTTTTAGCTATATGGTATTTTGTCATTTGAAAACTGAATGACACATTAATTTCAAGCACTAATGGGAAACTTTCAACTTGAAATCTAGTCAATTTAAAGGAAGTTAAATGCAGTTTCTGCCAATGCACTTACGTTGAGACATCCTGCCAGTGTAACAGTTTTGCATTCACATTTTCCTATCTTTAAACCGTATTTCTTTTTTCTCTATTACTGTGTGAAAGACAAAGTCACTGGAGGATGATAGTGACAGAATGACTGACTATAAAAAAGGTGCCCCCAGAATTGTCTCTATGCCATAAAGAGAAAGTTGAATTTTTTCACATTTTTTTTCTTTTCCAGAGGAACTTAACATAACATGCAATTTTTCTAAGAACGCCCACCATTCTTTCAGAGATTTGTTACAAAATTTAAATCAAATTTTGCTTTTCTAACAACAGAAAAAGATCTGTAAAAACATAGTTGCAACAGAAAATATCTGATCAGTCTTGGTACAAAGAGTCCTTGCCAAGCATATGTATGAGAGAAAGAGAGGAAGAATTCCTAATCTCTTCCAGTGTCTGTCAGTAAAATGTACTACTTCTATAACAGTATTTTAAAAATTTTCAGGATGAAGTATGATTTTTATATTAACAATACCCCTTTAATTAATAAGCATAATGTATTACCTCTGGCTGGATAGTGCTGTCTGTTGCTACGAGTAAATGAGTCCCAGCAATCTGAGATATATTCATGCTGTTTACATGAATTTCAAGACTGGAGACCTCCTGCTTTTTCAGTGCAGAGAATTCAGGAGCCACAATCCAAGCTATAACCTAAAATGTACTTCACAAATCAACACTTCTCTATTTAACCCAAAGATCCCACACTACTCACTGATATGCTGCTTTTCTCTTTCTTCTTTTCCTGACTTGATTTCCAATGTGGTCATAGAGTTGCCCCTTTGCAAACCTGAGGGAATACTGCAGAGGGAGCCAACTGTCATTGCCTTTACCACAGTTAATGGAAGGAAAGTTACATGTCCTGGGACAAATACAAAGACCTTAATTTATTTTAGTTTTTATTATTTTTGTGCCTATGGACTCCAAGCTGAGATTTCACTGCATTGGGCATTATTTAGCAAGTTGAACTCCCCCTCTACAGCTCTCTGTTCTTTTAGAACTCACTCATGCAAATTAAGATCAGCGTAAGTCTTTAAGTGTAACCAAGACTCCTTTTCTTTTCTCAGATTCTCTTGAACTAAATCTGGGATAAACTGTCTTACAATAAAGCAGAGTTCCCTTCTAGGGTTTGTCTACCTATGGAATATGGGTACAGAGATGGTAGGATCATGGATCACTTGCCAGTTTAAGCCCCAAAGCACCAGATGATTAAATTTACAAAGAGAAAATAAGTCAACAGAAAGAAGTGAATTTGCATAAGTTAGTAGTAACATCAGTCCTGAAGCTAGTGACCTCAAGATATGCTGCAATAAAGTAATAAATATACATTTTTGTACATCTCAAATAATCCTTTTAGCTTATCCACTCTTTTGTTTCTATTCCAGACACATCAGGAATTCTCTGTCCTACTTAATTTTCCCTCTGAGAATGAAGAGAGCATGCTGACTTTAACCACAAAGGCTCAGATTGTATGCAATTTGCTTGTCAACAAAGATGCCCTCCAAATAACAAGTGCTCTAACATATTTCAGTGATTCATCCCTCACATGATGGTAAACATTTAATGCAGAGAGATGTGGGGGTTTTAGGCAGCTTTATTTTCACTAACTTACCCACAGACATTTTGTTGCTTTGGCTTTCTTGCTTTTTAAATTTATCCAGCCAGTACTTATCATATATCAGCAGCTCTCTCGTTATCAAAGCTTTAGTTCTCAGGACAATGATACTGTGCTTTTTATTTATTTTCTTGAATCCCCTGACAATGAGCATTGGGAAGAACAGCTGATTCTCCCTTTCCATATTTTTTTTTTTCAATTGGAATGAGGAAAATATAGCAGGGTCTGAAAATGGAAAACTTTGTCAGGTCAAAATTTGTCATGATACATGTAACATTCCTTAAAAGTGACTTAAATATAGGCAGAGTGTCTTTTGGCAAAAGAACCTGGAGTAGGTGGCTAAATAAAGAGCCTGACATTAAGAGAAGGCACAAATCTGTCTTGCTGGATCACATCAATAAGCATCATGCTCTGCATCAGGAGATGGTGAGAAAATGGAGAAACATTACAGAATTTAGAAAGCAAATCTCTCCTTAAAGCCAGGCACATTGCAAACCACAGACTATAAAAGTTTTGTACCTTGTCAGCATTTGTAACTTGAGAACATTATGACTTATAGTCCACAATTGTCTTTTGTCAATTGTCTTTTGAAATGTTCACTAATAATGCAAGTTCTCCCACACATAGAGAAGAAAAAGTCCGCAAAATTAAACACCTAAATGACTGATACAGACTACTTTCCCAACAACTGCATTCTTCAGGATTTTGGATTTTAATTCAATTTTTTATCTGGTTTTTCAAAAATCCTAAAGAAATAAAAAGAGTGGTTTCAACAAAACAACCCTAAGAAGACCCACAATCTTTCTCCCATCCTAGATTGGCAATATAGGAAAACAGCTTATGTTTTGGTCTGGGTAATAGAAAATATGGAGATCTGAAATATAGAAGAATGCATTCTCAGCAAACTATCAGAATATTTAATATTAATGCATCTGCAAACAGGTATTGTTTGTCCAGATCCAACTATATCTTCCTTCCCAACAGTTTTGGTCTGGTTTTGCTCTTCTGGGAGCTCCAATGGCCAAAGTTGTGGTGGTCATTATCTTCTAATTGGCATGGCAGTTTATCTTCCCTCTGCCTGAGAATGCCATCAGGACAACCAAACTTGTACAGTTAGTTCTGAAAGGGACAGAAGGACTGTATTTAACAAATTGAAAGGTCACTTCTGTTTGTCTAACATCCATCTGCTTTTAACTGTGCTTAGATGTCTTTAACAATACTGGTTTTTTCTAAATGTGGGCTTTCTAAAACTCATATACATGTCCACCTTCACATGCCATTGGGACATTTTTTTCCTTCACCATATTGACCTGCCCCCTGACCATTTAATATTTTTATTTCTTTTTTGTCACAGGGCCTTTCACAACACAGTGTTGCTGACATTCTAGATCTGAGTGTCTAGCAAAAACTTTTTTCCTAGTACTCATTCCTAAAGAAATCCAATCCACAGTCTTACAGCAGAAAAGTAGGTTGCGGTAGTGAGATAGGTGAAAAGGCAGGTGTTTTTTAAATATCATTTAAAATTTTCCTTTTTGATGAAGTAGAGGTCACCATATTCTGTTTGATTTACTTCAAAGGACAAGACCATCCAAATTTCCCCTTGACTGGTTTTCCAGTGTTAAACTTGATTAGCTACAGGTTAAAGGGATTTAAGTACAGTTTCTTGTTCCCATTTGTGTATCATGTTGGTTTTATGCCTGTGTCTGTTTTACATAACTATTTCTACCATTTATTTTTATGGACTGAACATAATTAGAGACATGATCTTCTTCCTGAAAGTCTGTCTACCTTTATCCCAACAAGTCCAGGGTTGGTCTCTGGACAATTCCTAGCCGTAACCATGTTGTATTAGACTGACACATCATTCACAAGACACTGTGTCCTCTCCTTTGTGTCAGTCTTCTGCAAAAAGACAAAAAAAGCCACATGAGAGAAACACAGCAGAGACTGCAGGGCTGCAGAGGAGAGGACAAGCAATTCAGAAGCAGGAGCAACCATAAAACTCCAACTGTTTCCATGAAAGTGGTGCATAGGTATGGAATACTGTACTGTATTTCTTCATTTAAAGTCTCTCCTATGCTAAGAGTGACCTGGTTGTTATTCTTCTGCAGACACAGAAGCTCAGCAGTGCAGATTTCGATAGTGGTACAGATTCTGTGGTTGTGATGCTGTGTGTGGAACCAGACAGAACAGTCAAATCAATGCAAAGGTTCCTGCTGACTTCTGTCTCATACTATTTCCAACAGGGAAATTAAGAAAACTTTGCCTACTTTACCCTATTTCCAATGCTATTCATTATTTTTATGTTATTAATGCTATTTTATGATCTGTCAATTCTGTAGCCTCTGAAACCGTCTTTTATTTATACTCTAAATTCAGTGCTGTGGAGACTCAGGAGCACTTACAGCAAGGAAGATTATAGATTAATGAATGATATAATTTTAATGTTATTTTTATTTTATTCCAAATTATGGAATATTTCTCAGTTTCAAGTCTCCTTGACAAAACATAATTAATGTAAAAAATGCCTGTCCAGCTTCAGTCTCCCTGGGTTTTCTAATTAAAAAGCTGACTCATGGACTACACCAGTGCATTTACAGTAAGAGAAATCAAGAGTAATTCAATCGGTACTGATTTACATACTTCAAGTTTAGAATGGTGTATGTGAGAACAAAAATGTCCCCAAACCCCTAATGCACTTTGATTTATGTAAGCCATGCCACACACAAATAGATCTCTCTTTCTAAGTCATTTAAGCGATAGGATACTGCAACAGCATGATTTCCCTACACAAGCCGTAAATGTTCTTAAATTGACTTTGTGGAGTGTTTCTGAGCCAAAGAGGAAAGAATACACCATTCTGAATCCAGGTGTGATGCAGTTGATAGTTAGAAGTGCATAATCAGTGACCAGACTGAGGGAATGCTGCATGAAGGCACCTTGGCCTTTTGTACAGCTAAGGGCTTTCCCCCGGCAGCTCTGCACCCTTTCATGCAAACTGCCACGGGACTGCTGTCCCACAGCCTCTGTGGAAGTGCTTTCTCTTTGTTGTTCTCCTGATGTTGTTCTCCTGCCATTTTCCATATGTTGTTATTCTTATATCTTTGTTCCTGCATCCGCTGATATGGGAAGTGCTTGCCACAGCAAGACAATCATCCCTTCTTTACCTCCTTTTCCTCTGCTTGGTTGTAGATTTTGAGCTACTTTAGGGACCCTAATAACACAGAAGTATTAAGCTTAGTGGTAATTCAGAATTTAGCCTCTGTTGCCAAACAAAATGAGCTCCAGCATCATAAGCAGGAGCAAACAATGGGGCCTCAAATGGGTCCTGGTGAAAAATATACTTTTATGGTGGTAAAATATTACAGGGACAGCCACTGCACTGAACAGGAACCCAGGAGAGGATGCTCATCTAGGAACCCTAATTGTTTCTCCTCCTCTTTCTTTCTCTCTTTCTCTACTCTTCATTTTTTATTTTCTCTAGAAGTAAATTTCAGCCTTAGGATTGATGTATGACACCAGGTCCAGAGCCTCCCAAGAAATCTTCATGAGCGTGAACTTGTCTCAACCTTGCTTGTGCAAGAGAGGCACTATAAACCAAAAGGACTGAAAACAACAGCCTACCCAGTAAGTCCATGCCTATACTATGCAACACAGAAGATTCTGGGACTGTTTCCTGGCCTTGAGACCAGCTGTCAAGACTGATCATTTCCATGTAGCCTCTTCCACACAATCAGTGTGACTACATGCTGGGAACAGCCTTGGTGTGAGCTAACAGCTGCTCAGACATCCTTGAGTCCACCAGGCAGTGCTTCAGCTCTTCACATGGTGGACATCAAGGAGTCACTTCAGCCACATAGATGCATCTGGTGCCAGCTGAGCTGCCCATATAGTCTAAGACAACCCTGTGGGGCAGGCAGAGATCACAGAGGGCTGTGCAAGACCCCATCCTGAGTCAGGAAGGGCACCTCCAATCTTCTCAAATAACACCGGATGCCTATGTGTGCAATAGAACTGGACACTTGCTGCCGGTCAAGAGCAATTCTTTAGTTTTTACTCAGTGTTCTCCAGATCTGCCTGCACCAGGGGTTTAGAAGCCTGTGCTGGGACTCAGTTACCAACACTGAGAGCCAGTGAGAGGTTTGTTTTTTTGTGGGATATCCAGGATACTTTCTCTTTAGATAACTAGATGTACAAGTGCACAGGCAAAGACTTAAATTGAAGTGCCTTAATATTGATTTGAATCCTTTCTTTAGGCACTATGATGATGAGTGACTGCAAAAGCCTTTAAATACTATGAGTGTTTTCTGGGCATTTTGAGCGGTAAGATGTTACTCTGCATCTACTCTTACTATACCATAGTCATACTGGTATAAGTGGCCGCTATATTCAAACAAAACAAAACAAAACAGAACAGAGAATTTGTAAATTAATTAACAAACTGAAGTTAGATAAAGTCTGCCTGTGATAGACTTCCAAATTCTTTGATATTTCATCCTATGTACTAACTTCACACTACGAGCATAAAGATAATAAAGAATATTGCAGACTAAATAAAGCATGAAAAGATTTAAAAAAAATCTTTATTTTGATGGTTTGTTCCACTAAGCTTTGCTGCTAAATTCAAATATTCTTTCTCATATTGCAATCCATACCTAGGGATATTATTGCACACCTTAAAAACCTGACCATATAGCTGATATCAGAACAATAATTTCATAATTACTTTTTTCCCATAATGCTCTAAGAGCTTAATATTAGGAGTAAACTGCACACACGCGTACCCTGCTTTCACCATGTTTTTCATTTACCAAGATGGATGTCAGAGCATTGTTATTGTGCTCTCATATGCAAGGTTGTTGAAAGAGATTGAAAGATGAAGGAAGAGGAGATCATGAGAAATGAGAAGGATTATAAGAGACTTAGAAATAAGCCTCAATTTCGTTGAAACAGGTACCTATATTGTTTGGCTTTAAGGAAGTTTTAAACCCTTATCGTAAGGATCCTTGTCACTGCAAAATGAACTGATGTTACAATGATTCAATCCTGTGCACAATGTTCCTGAGCTCAAGTGCTCTGCATTCGCTGTCTGTGTCATGCAGGGTTGAGAGATAATAGGCAGCTCCTGACAGACCAGCATCCTCTCACAGGTGTCCTACTGAAAGTTTTCTGAACTCTCTCTTTGAGCTCTGAGCAAAATAGAACATGAAAGAGTAAAGAAGAGCAGGAAATTGAGAAGTTGAAAATACAAAGAGTTAGAAGCAATGAATGTGAAACAGAGGAAACAGAAGGTTGAAGAAGTCAGTGGCAATGAAATGAATGGATAATATACAGGTTCTGGAAACCATTGTTTACCCTGGGAAACACAGAGGGTAATTTCACACTAAGGAGGCTGCTGTGCTGTTAATTTTTTGGAGGGTATGCCTAGCTATGCTTGGTGCACCTACAGAGCTCTGATCAGAACACTTTACAGTTCTGCTTCAGTAGAATGGGTTACCGCTTGAGCTCCCTACTCTCAAATCAGAGTCACATCAATAGATGAGTTTCATTCCCATTTCTATTTCATTTCCCTTGGTACCCTTTGGTGAACTCCAGTGATTATGAGGATGAGGGATTATTTACATGCTCTAGATCCAGGTAGAGATCAAGCTCTGCAAATGTTTATTTTATAGTCTGCAAATTCATTGCCTTTCGTGACTTGCATTAACTGAAATAGTGATTAGCAGTCATGTTATTAACCTACTATATAACCTATTATATAGATAATATCTGCCTGAAGAGTACCTAAAAGCTTCAGGCTCATTTAGTATGCTGCTTTTTTTTTCTCTCTAATGTAGTATTAAAGTTTACAGGACTTCGAGAATCTCAATAGATTAGTCATTCAAAAGTTTGCTGATTCTGCCAAAAGTTTAGTGATTGCTTACTGAAGTTAAGGAAAACACTTCCATTTAGCATTTCTTTCTGATTTGTAAAAATGACCATTTTCTACTGAAAGCTTGATTAGATAGAGAGCTACTTTTAATTAAGTAGATAGTTTAGAAAGCAGGTAAATAGGGAAATCTAGCAAGAAGTAGAAAGTCTTCTACTTATAATACATATTAGAAGATTCTGTCCCAGCACTAATGGATTACAGTCTTGTTTAATTATTTCTGACAGAAAACTTTTCTGGGGAATCAGATTATTAAAAGTCAGAATTCTTTGTGGGAAGTAAAATTTTGAGCCTGAATCAGAGCATTTTCTCATGTCCATAACACATTCTGGAGCACAGCAAGTAAGTTATGATCCATCTATAACCTGTTCTTAATAACAGATGTTACCAGCTGCTCATTTGGACAGAGTATGGGAAATACGAACAAGAAGTTCAAAACTGGTCTGAAATGGAAGAGAAGTTTATGCCTCTATATTTTTCTCTCTCTTTTCTCTTGAATTTCATTTCTTTAACTTTTTTATAGCAGCTTTGTTTGCTTTAAAAAGTAGAGAAGGAGCTATGAAGGAAGGACTCTTGAAATGTCATCCATGTTTTGAAAAGGGGAAACTTTGCATTTTCATTTTCAAAATCTCAGCTTTAAAAGGAACATAGTCTGCTGGGTAAGGCAGAAAATGTTAAAAGCAGACAAAAGAAATAACCTTAAATATTACCTAGTTCCAGCTTGTATTTGAACCTGTGCCTTGGGCTTTCATTTTATATTTAATACCATTTCCTGGGTCTAATTGTTCCAAAGAAGGAGTGATGAAAGCTACAGAAAGCGACTCTGTAACAGTAAAAAAAGTCTACTTGTGGTTATATCTATTGGTTACATAAATCCCTTTCTGTGAAGTTCATTTGTTGTGAACTCCTGAAAAAATTAGACGTTTCACATCCAGAACATTTTTAGAGGTTACTGCTGGGTACTATAAGTAGGAGTTTACTGCTCCTGAGTTACTTGTCCTTCAGGCTTCTTATATTTTCTCTCCATCTCTCCATACACATGCACAGAGTGATCTCAGGAGATTGGAGCAAGTGGCACAAGGTGAATGTTCTGACTCATTTCACAGGTTTCTACCTCATCTCTGAAGGCAAAGAAATCACATGTGGTCTGTGAAGAGCTTCTGCTGTTGTTACTTGAAACACATTTTAAGTGCTACTTAAAACACATTTTATTCCCCAAATTGTTGAGGACATCTACACTTTCACAGAATGTATTTGGGGCAATGAACTCTTGCGGCTTTACGTTAAAGCATAAATCCTGATTTATATTCCTCATCGTGCAGCTACTTTTCCACTTTTGAGCAAGTTCTGACTTTTCTCATCTCTCCATAAAAAGGATTATGACAGGAAGTTCTTGTCATCAAGACACGTTATATGGCTAATTAACTTATATTTGCAATGTCTTTTTTATGGCACTTGTATGAAAAGCCTTACATTGCTGTTGTAATGAGTTTGCTTTCTTCCTATCAACTGCAAATGAAGCAGTGGCTGTTTAATACTGAAGCATATTTCTACTCTTAATTATGGGCTTGATTATTATCACTCTCAGCCCAGCTTGAAGGTACTCTCTTCTTTGCAATATCCATTTCTCAGGTTTGTGCTGTTGGGTTGAGCTAATTTATTTTTGTAATTGGAAAGGAAGTGAGTTTGAGGAGGCATCACTGTGCTTCATCTTGCCCATCAGGGCTGAATAGCTTGTGGTCATTTGGATGTGTTAAGTATCCTGGAGTGCAGTCAGGAAAAGCACTGCAAAATGTAAATTGCATTGCACCGAAAATGTAGCAGCTGTTAGGAAGAATGAAGAACAGGACGGAAATGAAGGTGAGCCTCAGCTCAAAGGCTGCACTCAATGCCATAGGCCTCTTAAACCAGGCACTAATCCATTTCTGACTCCTAGTATTTGTGACATCCTATTTCTTTCATATTATTTGGAAGTTAATTATAGGGCCCATCAGCTTTTTGGCTCAATAATATTTCAGTGAAAAGTATTCAGGCATTATGTGACTGGTTGCAAGGGAGATTATCAAGAAGTCAGAGAAGTGTAATAATCAAGGGATTTCTCTGTTAATAAAGAACTTGATGAAAAACAAATTAGTTAACAGTACACTGAGTTGAAATCTTGCTGATGGCAAATTTTGAACTTAATTAAAAAAACCCAAACTTTTAGACATTTTAAAATTTTCTGTAACACCAAAATTATGCAGGAAATATTTAAAAGTGTAGGTCTCCAACTCACCCTTTTAGGTGTGCCGGTGAACCTCATTACTATATAGTATCTAAACACTTCTGTCATGCTATTTTAAAAATCTGAAATCAGAAGACATTGTGTTTGAAATTAAAAACTGGATGAATTTATTGCAATAAAATCCACATCTATCCATAGTTGCATTACATCTTACTATGTCTGTTTAGGAATCATGTTAAGGAGAAGCTACAGCCTGTGCTTTGTTTACTGAGACAATGTGGCTGCCTGTGCTCCTGATGTGCCACGACAGAGGCTGCTATGCAAGTTATGCAAGGTGCTCAATGTCTGGCATCTCGAGGTAGGGCAGGCAGAGCTGGGCTGGTGTTGCCAGGACCACTCCTACAGCACCCGACTTTCCAGTGTGAACTGAAATCTAGATCCTGCCAGAGCCTTTCACAAAGCAGTAGCTGGGAATCCATGCATCATCCTGCATCTTGCAGACTCTAATTCATGGCTCAGGGGGACAGACTTTCCCCACAAAGCACATAAGGATCTTGTTTCCACACTGATTTTCTCCAGAATTATGTTTTTGTTTTTTTTTTTTTTCCTCTTGCCAAGTAATGTATATTTCAGCCAACATGGTGCTTGTGGGCAGAATAGAGAAGAGCTTGTTTTGTATTCATGTTTGTGTTCCCAAATGGAACATTCACACAGTAATGTTAATGCAGCATAGGAAAATTGTTTTGAGTTTGCCTTC
This sequence comes from Eulacestoma nigropectus, assembly GCA_013397775.1. Taxonomy (NCBI): domain Eukaryota; kingdom Metazoa; phylum Chordata; class Aves; order Passeriformes; genus Eulacestoma; species Eulacestoma nigropectus. The sequence goes on from VZTE01002994.1 coordinate 218,562, forward strand.
CTTCATGTGCTGTGTTCATGGATTGTGTGAAGGTTTCCATTGTATGCATTCAGCATGAAGTCATGCATCAGTGCCACAGCATTTCCTTGATTCTGCCTACTACACTTTTCAAATTAATAATATAATGCACATATATTTTGCCTCAGGAAAACAAATGCATCCTCACAAATGCCAGCCAGGAAGGGAAGGATATTTTCACCTTGATAATCCCAACCAAAAGTGCTAAAACATTGTGGGTTGGGTCCCCAAAATCCAGAAACATGTCTTAGAGATCATAAGAATGGGAAAATTTATAATACCTTGATGTTCTTCCTATTTTTCTTTTTTTTACTTTGAGTATTCAGACACACTTGGGACATATTTTCATTCTTTTTTTCACCCATGAAGAAGTCTAGAAACATTTTTTGAAAGAAAACTTTCCAACACTTCTGCATATATTTCAGTCAAAAAGTCAGATTTGAATAAACACATCATTACTTATTTTGACCTTCATAATAAGGTCATGAAGGCAAGGGGTTTGTCATATTTTTGCAGGCAAAGAAATATGGCACATAATAAGCAAATCAGGGTTTTGTAAAGAAAACTCTTTTCAGCAAGACATGCAATTCCCTTTCAGTCTCCCGAAAATGCCAAGTAGAGGTGAGTTCATTTCACCTAATCCAAGTTTGTTGTTTGGGATCTGTAATTGAAGAGATTCATATCACCTAATTCTATCTGTCTTGTAGGTGCCTAGCCTAAATAATCTGCTAAGTCTCCCCTTATGGTTAATGGAGAGTGACAGGAACCTCCACACTGCAATTCATTCTATCTGTCATAGGTGCTTGTGCTGGGGAATAGCGAGCATCCACAGCATCCCCTGATTTTACAGGAAGCTTGAGACAAATCCTTCCCACCTGTATTTTTCAGACATCTGAGGTCAGTTGTGAGGGATCTCACTATAAATCTCTTTCCGAGCACCATTGCCTCCATGTGTGAGCTAGGCTCCCAGTCAGAAACTGAACCAAACCTTGAAGGCCACATACCAACCTGGTTCTTGGTAGTTAAAAACAGATGCAAACTTTTGTGCTTCTGTGCATTTGACAGCTTATGAAACAATTTAGTTTGTAATACATTTGCTTAAATGAAAACCTGATTAATTCCACTGTACTGACTTATTAGAACTAATAGGTTTTGTTACATGTGTTGCAATTTAAGAATTGTTAATTATTCAGAGCTGAATATCACAAAACATTTGTCATGAATATTTGCACACATTTTAAACAAAATTGTCCTTGGCAGTGTTTACAACAGTTAAATATTTGATTTTCATGTATATTTGGGTGAGACAATTTTCTTTTCATGAATATCAGCAGAAAGTGAATCTCACATGAAAATCCACACAAATATTTATTTAAGAAAATAGTTGTACCTGCAATATACTTGCCAGCATCTTTGAAATTCACTGAGGTGAACGGTCATGCAACCAGCAAAGCCATTTGAAGTGTATTAGTAACTCCTGTAGATGTTGCCAGGGAGAAGATGGGAGTGACAGTCATTGGGTAGCAGCATCATATTCCATCGAAAAATGCCTCAGTTGCCATTTGGTAATATCTACAGCAATATTATCTAAACATAACATTCCAGAATCTCCACATTCAGGGAAAGAACTGTGAATCTCCTAGGCTGACCTGCCACTGGGGCATCCAGACTGTGCATTACACAGTACTCTGTCCCTGCACTGCATTGGTTCCAGCTACACAGCCTGTTGCCTAGAGTGAGGCTTCCAGTGGTCCCATACAACACAGAGGGAGTGGGGGCAATATTGAACATAGACAGTGACAGCCTTTGACACCAGTCTTTCATGTGGCACAATGCTTGATACTCAGCCTGACAAACTTTGGATTTTCATGGCAAACTTTGGATTTTCATTTGCACCTAACCTAGATCACTTTTTTCAACTACAATTACAGGATCAATTAACTCATGTTTCCTCATTGCTTTGAGAACCTGTTTCCTTCTTCATATAAACCAGTTGAATATCCTTTCACCTGAGCTTGTTGCTTTCCAAGAGGACCCAAGGTCAATCTGGGGATGGGAAGCCCCAGAGACAATTTCATATAAGCAATAAGTGATTGTGGATTGTGGGGAACACAACTCTCAAGTCCAGGAGGACAGGTATCACAGCTCCAAATCACTTTGCAGATTGCAGAGCACAGACCATTATCCTTTGGATACTAAAACACCATTCCTTGTGACCCAGCCACCGTGTCATTTCAGTCACTTTGAATGAGGACAAATTCACAAAGATAATCATGATCTTCTAGGGCCAAGTGCTCAAATTTGTGAAAGCAGACTGTTTGTGCTAAAGTGGGCAGCCCTGAGCAATGTGGAAATGATACACTGGCACCAAATTACAACAGTCTTCAGATCCATGAATGGGGATATTACGCCCCATTTTCAATAAAGGCATTGTAAGCACCTGCATCATTAATAGCTAAGGATAGGTGAGAGAATTCCCTATTGCCTTGGATGACGCATCTCTGTTTCTGCCTTTTCAGGAGAGGGAAAACCATTAGGAAGATCAGGCCAGTGGGATGAACCAGCAGCTGTTGAGTGAGGAATGCACTGGCAGTTTCTCAGGACTAAAGAAAGCTGGTGTGTGAATCCAATGTCTGCTGCTCTTTGAGCTACTGCCTGGGCCAATAAACCTCCTGTTAAAATGAGCCTGCTGTGACTGTTTTGTTGGTATTTTTAATTTAAACAATAGCTAATTAAATATGAAAGCAATTAGTATTTCTGTTCAAACAGCTGTCATGTAATGTCTGGTGCTGCAGTTATGATTCCTTAGCAGCACTGCAAATGGTTTAGAAGGAAAGACTTCTGGGGAGTGGAAGGGGAAATAGAGCAATATTTACTATGGGCATTGAAAACTACTGGCAGGTGCATTTATCTTTTGTTGCACCAATTTACAAGCGTGTGGGATGCTTATAAACATAAATATACTTTGGATTGTCGTGAAAATTTAAGTAACATTAAAATATACATGAGGGAGAGAAATATAGTTGTTGATGTTGTCTTCCAGCTTTACCCATGGAAGATTTTCCATACACAGGGTCTCAAAATGTCAGCAGAGAACAAAAGCATCATGGTCTTCTTCCACGCTTGATGATCTTCCTACAGACCAGTTTGATGACAGCAAAAAAATAACACTAAGGAACTAGTGAGGCATAAAATCAGCTGGAATTCCTGTTTTCCTCTTGGCAGCAGATTGTAGTTTACATAAGGAAAAGCTAAAGCACTCTTAGCTTTCCTGCATGTTCTACCCTACCCCATAAGTTAGTGAAGCATCAGGGCTCTTCAGGGATGTGGTTTTACCAAAGACATCCCGGCAGCGGCAGGATCAGCAGCAGCCTGGGTGCAGGCAATGAATGGAGCTCCTTGTTTGTACCCTGGCAATATGCATCTCCTTTCACTCCTCACAGCCCTGCATGCTCCTGCAGCCCAGGGGCTGTGGTGCACCTGCAGGCAAGTATGTCTACAGTAGCCTGTGGGATCCACACACATTTTCTCTTCTGTCCTTGTCCAATGTTCCTGCATTGGACTGTGCCCTTGCAGCTTTTTAAAATCCAAATTTGTACAACTGCTGCATTTGCTATGAGGATCTGTATCCTGGCCAACTGGAGCTACACACTTGCCACTCATTTTATCTGTAGTTCAACCTGTATTTTTGTATTCTGAGCTGTTAAGCACACTTGATCAGAATTTCTTTTTCAAAAACTAATAGCAAGTGTTCCAAAATATTTTAGGTTCTTATTGATACTGTCATGACTTTCTGTGTTGAACCATGTGCTAACTTAATGATACAGTTAAACAGAACTGCCATTATTACAAATTCCATTTTTGTATAAGAATATGGGGGGAAAAATAGTCTTAAAGCAGACTTCTAGCTGGTCTAAATCAGCACAGTTTCCTACAAATTGAAAGCTCAGTTTCATTTACTGTGACTGAGAATCCAGCCTACTTCTGCTGTGGTTGGCAAGCATACAAAAGAACCTCATTACTTCCAAGTTTTTTATTGTGAATGAATAATTGGCATTGATCTATGTTCAGTCACCTTCTATACATTATTGAACAGTTGTTTACTAAACAACCTTTACAGTTTAAAAACAAGAAGAAACTTCACTGAAAAATGAATCAAATCTCTATATAAAATCAACCTATGGAGTTTAGAGGTAAGGTGAGTGAAGTTCATTTAATTAAAAGATTGCTTGAGGGGAGACATTGGCAGATCAATTTTTTAAGTTTGTGGAATTATGCACTGATATGCAAGTTTAAAGCTGCTGCCTCTGATTGCAGAATATAACAAATGGGAAACATTATATATTTATGAACTATTCAATATCCTCCTCCCTTTTTTTGACTGGTTTATTGGAAAAGAAAAAAAATATCCATTCCAAGTTGTGACAGCCAGAGTTAAACAGACATTACCAAAATATATATAAGAAGGTGTTAATGTACTTCTCAACATGAAATTCTAATTGAAACTTCCACACAGTGGAAGCCAGGGAGTAAGTTTATGGCCTGGGGACATGCAGAAACTGCTTTATAAGAAATTGCCTTTTTGATAGTGAATACTAACTGATTATTTTTTAGGTTCATAATTTATTGAATAGGTTTCTTCCATTTATTTGTACTTGAGGAATTTTCAGAAATTCCTGGAACTTTGAACCTTTTAGTTTCCTATTAAGGGGTATATGTAAGAAAATATGCATAGCGGAAATGTTAAAAAAGTTTTAGTAAGAAAGAGTCCTTTTAACTAATCAATAGTCTGAGGACCAGAGGTCTGCCAGTGCATGTCCTTAAGCCACAACACGTTGAGATACAAAGGCTTTGGAAAATTCTATAAAGCCCATAATAATAATAATAGTGAAAAATGCAGTACCTTGGAATTTTAAATATTAGTACAGTGATCATATAAATGGCCTTTTATGGGTACACATAAAACTGTATTATTTTTATTAATATTACTACTTTTGTTTGTTATTATTGCAATATAACACACCACGTACTCTAGTTAAAGGTCCCTTTGCATTTCTATTACATATCCCATTTTTGGTTGGGTTTATGACTCAGTCATTAAAATTCTCCATAGGCTAGAAACTGGCAAAGGAGCTCACATTCTAAAGCAATATGTTTAATGAAAAAAAAAGAACAAAATTAATCTGGTTGCTTTAAAAAAATGGTTGGGGAAACTCACAACTCCATTAAGTACTATCTGAAGTTTGTTTATTACAATTCTATTTTTAAATATCTCGTGTTGCTTGAGAGCAAAGCCATGAGCCTATTCCTTGGTCCTGTTTCAGTTTTTGCCTGGGGACTAGGAAGTGATTTACACCCATTCAAACTTGTGCAAAACACTTGTTTTAAATTTATGGTATCTTACATGAGGTTCACATATCTGAATTTCAAACATGCAGGACAACAAGAAATCAGGCTTCTTGACTTATGGAGCTAAAGCTCTACTTGTCAAATTTGTCAGTCATACTATGTTGGAACACAGGGCAGAAATCCCAGAACCAGCACTGCTGCAAATCAGTATGTACAAACACAGAGCTGCTTTTTTTGATCATTCTTTATTGCAACTCTCCCTCATCTTTTGTCTGACCCCTAACAATATGAATTTCTTCTTCTTTTATAACTACCTTGGTGTAGATTCATGAACCATTTAATTGTTAAGATTTTCAGTTATAAAGAGTCACAGGATCATCCACGTTGGACTTCAGAGTGTCTGTAGTCCAACTTTTTGCTGAAAGCAGGATCAGGTGCTGTGCTCAGAAAGGCTGCTCAGATCTTTAACCAGTCAGTCTTGAAATCCTCCAAGGACAGAGACTGCAGAGCCTTCACAGGCAGCCTGTTCCAATGCTGACTCCCCTTGAAACTTTTAGTTGGGGTGAACAAGCCCAGCTCCCTCAGCCTCAGTACTACAGCAAGTGCTGCAGCCCCTGACCATCTTGATGGCCCTCCACTGGATTAACTGCAGTTTATCAATGTCTTTCTTTTGTTATAATACCCCAAAGTGGATGCAGAGCCAGTCTGAGACACAAGGAGAAGAGGACAATCACTTCTCTCATCTCCTGGCTGTGTCCATGCCCATGTAGCCCAGGGTGCTGGTGGCACCTGTTGCTGTTGTGGTGCCCTGCTGGCTTGTGCAGCTCCCTGTCCATCTGTCTCCATGGGGTCTTTTCTGTGCAGCAGGTCCCCAGGTTCTGTGACTGCAAGGAGTTTTTCTTTTCCAGGCACTGTGGAGAAAGACGTTTGCTTTCTGTGGGTTAATGACTGGTTTGTTAATGAACCTCTTGAGAATTTTTGTTGTTTCTCCCACTCACTGCCCCGAGTTAACCAAATTATCTTCTCCTAAATCCAGCAAGTGGACTACAGCTACAGATATTTCAAAGTCTGGCCATAAATCAGG
>VZTE01002995.1:0-11859 GCA_013397775.1 Eulacestoma nigropectus
TGCTTCATGGCCTGGAAGAGGGACATCTTTTGTCCCGTGTAGGGATGGGTGTAGCCCGTCACAGCTCTCTCGGCACTGAGAAGTTTGTTTTGTAGTTCACTGCCCACCAGCCCAGAGGACACCGCCTCGTCCACAGAGAGCTTCTGGTTCTTGACCGGGTCGATGATGAAACCGGTGGCCGCCTGTGCCTCCAGCAGCACCAGCGCCGTGCCCTGCCTCAGGATGCCCTTCCACATGGCCTGGTAGATGCTCATCTTCTCCATCTTGCCAGGCTCGGCCTTGGAGGGCACCAGCACGCCAGCGATGCTTCCAGTTCCCTCAAGGTATCTCCTCACACTGTCTATTTGTGCTATTTCTTGTGCCGTCTCTTTTCCTTCATGGAGTTTTTCCATTGTTTCCTCTGTGATTATCTGTGCACTGAGCAGTTCTGATGCTGTAATTTGTTGTCGGATTCCCTGGAACCAGACATCGCTTCTGTCCTCTTCTTTTTCTTTAATGATCTTTAGTATTGTCTCAATGATTCCTTGCACAATGTGTTGGGATTCCACTTTGTATTTTTTCACCAGTTCTTTTCTTTTCTCCTCTGTGATGTACTCGGAGCAGAGAAGTTCCCACAGGGATAACACTTGTCCCTTGTACTTTCCCACAGGCACTTGGACCTTTGTACACAACAGGGCATTTTTCGTTTGCTCGTCAATGTAGAAATAGTCGCCTTCCTTTTCCAGGACCTGCAGCAGGTACGAGCCGCTCTCCCCGTCTTTGGCACACCTCTGCAGGAGCTGGCTGTAGCTGATCTTCTCCTGAGTGTTTGGATCTATAAAGCCTTTGCTGCCGTGATCTGGATCCGATAGCAGGAGGAACATGTCCTCGTCCAGGTGTCCACGCTTGTAGGCCACCTCCACGGGCAGGCGGTGGCCGTGGCTGGGGTCGATGATGCCCCCAGTGGCAAGCTGGGCCTCGAGCAGGCGGATGCCGTGATCCCTGACTATTATCTTCTGTCTCACAGCCTGGAAGAGAGATATTTTATTTCCTGATTGAGGATCCGCGTATCCAGTCACGGCTTTCTCTGCCGACAGCAGCTGCTCGCGCAGCTCGCTGCCCACCAGCCCGGACGAGACAGCCTCGTCCACAGAGAGCTTCTGGTTGTTCCGGGGGTCAGTGAGAAAGCCGGTGGCCGCCTGTGCCTCCAGGAGCCCCAGTGCACATTGCTCTGTGAGGAGGCCCTTCTTCAGAGCCTGGTAGATGCTCATCTTCTCTTTCCTCAACGGGAGGAGAACCCCGGCGATGCACCCAGTGCCATCCAGGTACCTTTGGATGGTCTCCCTCTTTGTGAGGTTGGCAAGTGTGAGACTCCCATCCTGCAGCTGATCCAGAGTTTTCTTGTCAATTATCTCAGAGTTGAACAATTCTGATACCGACACCTCCCCCCGGAGTCCCTTGACCTTGAGGGCTTCTCCTCTTTGCTCTGTGTCCTCAATGATTTTTAAGATGAGGGATATCAGGTCTTCCAGCATTAGGGTTTTGCTTTTGTACTGCATCACCAGCTCCTTCCTTTTCTGCTCTGAGATGTAGTGAGAGCAGAGGACTTCCCAGACAGAAACTGTTTGGTCCTTAAACTTTCCAACTTTCACTTGAAGGGGCTTTGAGCGCAAAGCCTGTTTTGTGGACTCATCAATGTAGAAGTACTTTCCTCCCTCCTTTACAACTTGCAGCATGTACAACCCCGTCTCTGGGTCTTGGACACATCTCTCCAGGAGCTGCATGTATGTGAGGTTCTCGTGGGTGTTGGGGTCGAAGAAGCCCTTGGTGTCGTCACTGGGGTCAGAGAGGATCTGGCTCATCTCCTGGTTGAAGTAGCCGCGCTTGTAGGCCACCTCCACAGGGACACGGTGGCTGTGCACGGGGTCGATGATGCCGCCGGTGGCGATCTGGGCCTCGAGCAGGCGGATGCCGTGGCTCTTCACAATCAGCCCTTGGTTCATGGCTTCGAACAGGGACATTGGGGCTTTGGTGTAGGGGTCAGTGTAGCCCGTCACGGCTCTCTCCGCACAGAGCAGCTTTTCAAAAACCTCCCCTCCGATCAGACCCACCTCTAATGCTTCCTCCACTGAAAACTTCTTGTTTTTCTTGGGGTCGATGATGTAGCCAGTGGCTGCCTGTGCCTCCAGCAGCACCAGGGCGGTCCCTGGCCTCAGGATGCCCTTCCACATGGCCTGGTAGATGCTCATCTTCTCATTGCTTGGCTGTATAAGGACCCCTGCTATGAAATTACTGCCCTCCAGGTACCTGCGGACAGACTCCATTTCAGTGACTTCTTTGACTGTTTTCTTCCCCTGGTTGAGCTCATCGAGGGTTTTTTTGTCTATCAGCTGGGACTGGAAGAGGTCACTGGCGGACACCCTTTTCCGCAGGCCCTTGAATGCAAACTTCTTGCCTTGTGCCTCTGTCTCTTGGATGATTTTGGTGATAATCGTTGTGATTTCCTGTAGCACTTCGGTCTTCTCATCTTTGTACTTTTGCACCAGCTCTCTTCTCTTGCTGTCTGAGAAGTATTCGGAGTTGAGGAGGTCCCAGACAGACACGGTCTGCCCTTTGAACCGCCCCACGTTGACACAAACGGTCACAGATTTCAGCACCTTCATGGTCTGTTCATCCACACAGAACATTGCGTTTTCTGACAGAGGGAGGAGCCACAGACCCGACTCAGCCTCACGAATGCACCTGTCCTTCAGCTGCTGGTAGGTCACGTTCTCCTTGGTGTTTGGGTCAAAAAAAATCTTGGTGCTGTCATCCAGCTGAGAGAGGGTTTGGTTCAGGTCCTCGTCATAGAAGCCGTACCTGCAGGCAGCCTGGAGCGGCAGGTGGAGGTGGTGGATGGGATCAACGACCCCTCCCGTGGCCAGCTGGGCCTCCAGCAAGGGCACAGCCTCTGCCAGGGGGATGAGCTCTTTCCTGAGCGCTTGGCACAGGGAGATGGAGCTCCCGGTGTAGGGGTCTGTGTAGCCCGTCACAGCCCTCTCAGCCAGGAGGAGTTTCTCGCTGAGCTCTTCTCCAACAACAGCCGCTCTCACGGCGTCCCTCACGCTGAGCCTCCGGTTTGTTGCAGGGTCAGTCAGGTATCCCGTGGCTGCCTGAGCCTCGAGCAGCCTCAGAGCAGCCCCGGGGAGGAGGAGATTGTTTTTCATGGCCTCATAGAAGCTCATCTTCTGTTTGGACGCCTCTATGAAGACCCCAGCAATGCTGCCTGTGCCCTGCAAGTACCTCTTTACACTCTCCATTGCAGCCACTTCTTCGGGAGTTCTTACACCCTGAGCCAGTTCCTCAAACGTCCTCTCAGAAATGATGCCCGTGTCCAGCAGCCAGACCACAGGGACGCTGCCCCTCAGGCCTTCCAGGGAGATCTGGGTCCTGGCTTTCATCTCCATCTCCCCCACCAGCCTGAGCACAAGAGCCACCAGCTGCTCCAGCGACAGCTCCTCTGACCGGAACCTCTCCATGAAGTCGCTCCTCTGCTCCTCGGTGAAATACCCCGAGTGCATGAGCTCCCAGAGGGAGACTCCCCTTTCCTTCACCATGGTTTCCTTGAAAATCTGTTGGATTTGCTCGTCAGTGTAGGCAGGAGCAGCTGTCTGTGCCAGAGGCAGCAAGTGGAAGCCGGAGACGTCGTCCTTCTGGCAGCGCTGGATGAGCTCAGCATAGGTCACGCTCTCTTTGCTGTCCGGGAGGCAGAAGGCCCTGTGGTCATCACTGGGCTTGGAAAGGGCCTTGCTTGTGTCCTCATCCAGGCACCCTCGCTGCTGGGCCGACTCGAGGGGGATGTAGTGGCCACACGTTGGGTCAATGATGCCTCCTGTGGCCATCTGCACCTCCATGAGCTGCATGGCCTGCTTGTCCGCAATCAGGCCCTTCTTCATGGCCTGGAAAAGGGGGATCTTCTTGCCCGTGAAAGGGTCTTTATAGCCCGTCACGGCCCCTTCCGCGTGCTGCAGCTTCTCGTGGACGTCTGGCCCGATGACTCCCTCCCTGACGGCCTCATCCACACGGAGCTTCTGGTTGCTCACAGGGTCGATGATGAAGCCCGTGGCAGCCTGGGCCTCCAGCAGGGGCAAGGCTACTCCTGGCACCACGATGTTCTGCTTCATGGCCTCGTAAATGCTCATTCTCTGGTTGGATGGCTGGAGCACAATCCCCCCGATGCTGCCCGAGCCATAGAGGTACTTCCTGACAGAGTCCATCTGCAGCACTTGTTCTGGGGTGACGGATCCCTCCAGCACCTGCTCGAACAGGGCCCTGTTGATGACACCGGTTTCCATCAGGTGATAAGCACTGACGTTGCCTCTCATGGCCGGGAACTTGATGGGGGCCCACTTCTTCATTTCCTCCTCCAACATGAGGCGGATTTGCTCCAGGCTGAGCTTCCTCAGCTGGAAGTGGTTGAAAATCTCCCGGCGCCTCCCCTCGCTGAAGTACTCGGAGTTCAGCAGGTCCCACACAGAGACCTTCTCCCCCCGTAAGCGCCCAAACCTGACGGGCAGCCAGGAGCTCCTGAACACCTGCCTGGTGGCCTCGTCGATGAACTGCCGCTTCCTGCTGTTCAGAGGGAGGAGGCAGAGCCCAGTGGAGGGCTCGGTGATGCATTTCTCCTTCAGCTGCAGGTATGTCAGGTTCTCGTGGGTGTTGGGGTCGAAGAAGCCCTTGGTGTCGTCGCTGGGGTCAGAGAGGATTAAATTCATCTTCTTGTCGAAGTAGCCGCGCTTGTAGGCCACCTCCACGGGTGCGGTGGCTGTTGACGGGGTCGATGATGCCGCCGGTGGCGATCTGGGCCTCGAGCAGGCGGATGCCGTGATCCCTGACAATGAGATCCTTCTGCATGGCCTGGAAGAGGGAGATCTTGCCCCCTGAGTAAGGATCTCTGTAGCCAGTGACAGATTTCTCCGCAGCCAGCAGCTTGTCGTAAACGTCCGGGCCAATGACGTTTGCTCGTAGAGCCTCATCCACGGAATACCTCTTGTTGGCAGCTGGGTCAATGACAAACCCCGTGGCAGCCTGTGCCTCCAGGAGAATCAGAGATGTCCCCGGCCTCAGAAGTCCCTTCCGCTTTGCCTGGTAGATGCTGATCTTCTCCTGGGAGTCGGGGAGCAGCAGCCCACCGATGCTCCCTGTGCCCTGCAGGTACTTCCTGACGGTGTCCATGCTGACGACTTCTTTGGCCGATGTCTCTCCCTCCTTGAGCTTCTTAAACAAGTCTTTGTTGATAATTTCCGAGCTCAGGAGCTGGTCAGCCGTCACCTGGTCCCTCAGGCCCTTGAAGGTGACGTTAGCAGTGGCAGCCTTTTCCTCAACGGCGGCTCTGATGGCCTCTCCCAGTCCTTGCAGGGAGAGCATTCCTGCCAGGAACTGCTGAGCAAGCCCAGCTCTTTGCTCACCCTGGATGTAGTCGGAGAAGAGCAGTTTCCAGAGAGACACCGACCTGCCCTTGAACTTCCCTGCAGCAATGGGCACCTCTGTGTTTTCCAGAGCCATCTGGGTCCTGCGGTCAAAGAAGGCGAGTGTCCCCTGGGACCCCTCACTGCCGTCCCCACCGAGTGGCAGCAGCAGGAGCCCCGTGCTGGGATCGGTGACGCAGCGCTGGAGCAGCTCCGCGTAGCTCAGCTTCCCCTTGGAGCCAGGGTCGAAGAACCCCTTCACGTCGTCGGGAGGGCTGGAGAGGAGCTGTCTGGTGGCCTCGTCCAGGCACCCCCACTCACAGGCTGTCTCCATGGGGACACGGAGGTGCCTGCCTGGAGCGATCACACCCCCCGTGGCCACCTGAGCCTCCAGAAGGCACAGGCCGTGGTCCCTGGGAACAAAGCCCTTGCTGATGGCTTGGAACAGAGAGAGCATTTCTCCGGTGGAGGGGTCCCTGTATCCAGTGATGGTTTTCTCAGCCGAAGACAGTTTCTCATAAAGCTCTGGGCCGATGAGACCGACCCTGACAGCCTCATCCACTGAGTAGCTTTTGTTCTTTAGGGGGTCTGTCAGGCTGCCGGTGGAGGCCTGGACTTGCAGGAGCATGAGAGCGGCACCGGGCACAAGGAGATGCTCCCTCAGTGCCTGGTAAAGGCTTTTCTGCTCCCCGGAAGGCAGCACAACACCAGCCACGCTCCTCGTCCCACGCAGGAAGTGCTGAACGATGTCATTCTCCGCCAACTCCTGGGCAGAGATTCTTCCCTCCTCAAGGCCTCGGAACACATCAGGGCTGATGATGCCCGAGTCCATCAGGTCCCTGCTGCTCACCCTCCCTCCCAGCCCTGGGAATGTGATTTGCAGCGGCAAGAGGAGGAAGCCTGAGGCCGGATCCACAACACACCTCTTCCTAAGCTCCGAATAAGTGACCTTCTCCATAGTGCTGGGGTCAAGGAACCCTTTGCTGTCCTCACTGCTGGGGTCAGAGATGAGCTGGCTCATCTCTTCATCCAAATATCCCCTCTCACAGGCCACACCTGCTGAGAGCCGGCCGCCGGTGGCCGGGTCGATGATGCCTCCTGTTGCCATCTGGGCCTGGAGCAGGCGAATGCCCTGCTCCCTCCCCACCAGCTCCTTCTGGATCGCCTGGTAGAGGGGGATTTTCTCTTCCGTGTAGGGGTCCACAAAGCCAGTAGCAGCTCTGTCTGCCGAGAGCAGCCTCTCCTTCAGCTCCAGCCCCACCAGCCCCATCCGCACGGCTTCTGCCACGGGGACACGGCGGTTCCCCACCGGGTCGGAGATGGAGCCCGTGGCTGCCTGGGCCTCGAGGAGGCAGAGGGCCGAATCCAGGCTCAGTAGATGCTCCCTGGTGGCCTCATAAAAGCTCATTATCCTCTTTGAAGCCTCCACATACACGCCTGCAATGCTGCCAGCTGTCTCCGGGGGCTCCCTGGGCGCATCCGGACCCGCCACGTCCCTGCCAGCTGCTTTTTGCTGTTTGCACGGCATCATGTCCTGGCACAAGTGGTTTGTCCCTGGCGCGTCTTCCCCGGGAGAGCTGGGAACAGCGCGGCCATTCACTGCTGGCTTGCTCTCCATCCTCCTGCTGCACGCCTTCCACAGCTCTCAGGACTCTGGAGAGAGAGGGGAAAGCTCAGTGAGAAATCAACTTCTTTATGGTTCGCATGTTAAGTACAGGGAAATCAGAAACGTAAATATTCTCAGGCAGGAGGAAGCGGCGGCCAAAGGCTGAGCATGTCTAAACCTGAGGTGCCATCCGGAGGGATCTGGCCAAACTCGAGGAGTCGGTGGATGAGAAACTCCACATGCCCTGTCCACGTGCACTGGGATCCCAAACCCCCGGTGTCCTGGGCTGATCCCCCCCAGCGTGGGCAGGAGGGGAGGGGGGGATCCTGCCCCTGTGTCCCTGTGCTCAGGTGAGACCCCACCTGCAGAGCTGCCCCAGCCCTGGGGAACAACAGCAGAAGGACGTGGAGCTGCTGGAAAGAGCCCAGAGGAGGCCACGGGGATGCTCCAGGGCTGGAGCCCCTCTGCTCTGGGGACAGGCTGGGAGAGCTGGGGGTGCTCACCTGGAGAAGGGAAGGCTCCAGGGAGAGCTCAGAGCTCCTTGCAGGGCCTAAAGGGGCTCCAGGAGAGCTGGAGAGGGACTTGGGACAAGGGATGGAGGGACAAGACACAGGGAATGGCTTCCCACTGCCAGAGAACAGGGTTAGATGGGATGTGGGGAAGAAATCCTTCCCTGTGAGGGTGGGGAGGCCCTGGCAGAGGTCGCCCAGAGCAGCTGTGGCTGCCCCATCCCTGGAAGTTTTCCAGGCCAGGTTGGACGGGGCTTGGAGCACCCTGGGATGGTGGAAGGTGTCCCTGCTCATGTCACAGGGTGGGACTGGATGGGATTTAAGGTCCCTCTCCACCCAAACCATCCCATGATTCTGTGATTCTGGGGTTGCTGGCACACAGGTCCGTGTGCTCCCACCGCGGGTGCCGCACGAACCCCCTCTCCCTCCTCTGCCCCCCCTTCTCACCCTGTCCAAGCAAGGCAAGGAAGGCAGAGGCTCCATCTCAGCGAGCAGTGGCCACCAGGCAAAGAGCCCCCGGGGCTACCTCAGGGTGAGATTACACCTGATCCAAACCTGCCCTCCCGCTTGCAAAGCTGCGGGATGCGCTTGTGTCAGGGACTGAAACGGTTTGTGCCCCAAACACTGAGATAAAGTTTTGCTCATTAAAGCGAAACTGAATAAAGGAGCCATCGAAGCCCACCCCTCCCTAAGGAATGCCCGGCTGGAACTTTGGACTGAAAGTCAGACTGCTGAGATTAGATAAAGAGAAACCCATTCTTCAGTCGTCTCAGGCCCAGGGAGAAGTAAACAAGTAAACAAGGAAAAGAACACGAGCCAAACCCAGCAGCCGTGCCAAGAATCATCTCTGGCTCGCTTCGGGGTGGGGGAGCCCACAGACCCCTTTTGCTGGGAGCCGGTTTGCACAGATTTCCCCCCCAGTTGAGGTGAGGGGAAGGAAGTCTGGGTGTGTCGTAACCCCTCCTCAGGGGCAGTGAACCCACCCTCCCTCACTCAAACTGGCCCAGCTTTGGAAGCCCCAGCCGCGGGAAGGCCCCACCCACGGGACATTCACGTGGGGAGCAACTGAGGGGGTGCCTTAATCTATCGAAGACCCCCCGAAGTGCCCCCCAAAGTCATTCCTGAGGCCTTGCACCGCAGAGCTGCACGTGAGGAGACAAACCCAGAGTCTGTTGTAAGAGACAACAATCTTGCCGGGATGGCAAATCCCGCCCGCACCCAGGGAGGTGCCTGGGTTTTCCTACCTGGCCTCAGCTATATTAACCCATCTGATTCTCTGCTTTCTTGGGGGGACGTTCACTGCCAAGAAGATCAGCTGGAGAGGCTCAGCGGAGCATCGTTGGGATCCATGGATGGTGATATTTTATTTATTCGGTCTCTGTCACTCTCTTTCTGTCCCCCCCACCTATTTTCTGTTTCTCTCTCTCTCTCCCCCTCCCTTGAGGAAGGGGCGGTCAATGGCTAACTCATGTAAGCACAGTTAACTCTTAGGAGACAGCAAATGTTAATTCAGACAGCAAATGTTAATTCCGAAGCCAATTCACCCTAATCTTGTCAAGATGAGGGGGGAAAGGATCATCTCAGAAACTGCTGAATCATTCCTCAAAGGACTATGCATGCCCCGGGGAGAGAGGTGAAAAGTGCATTGTGAGGAAGACTACTGATCTTCATCAGAAAGACCCCTGAGGAAGAAGAGGAGCCTTCCTCAGTGCGACCACCGGGACACGCAGCGCATGCGCGGCGCATATGCTAGTGATATTAATGACTTCCGAGAAATAATTTGTATAACCACACCTGTCCCAAAGAATGTGATGAATATTCATGATTTAACCCATAATACTGTGCTGTGGGGAGTACCGGTGTGTGTGTTTGGAGGAGCGATCCCCCACACCTGGCGCGTCGAATAAAAGCAAATACCCACTTCTCTGACTGTCTCTGAAGTGTCTCCTGGCCCGGTTTGGGCGATTCACCCTCATGTTTGCTATCAAATAAAACCCATACTATTGACTTTGGCATATGGTCTCGTTTGCACCTTAATTCGGGCAGAGGCATTCCTAATAACTTTAATAACTGGATCCTGACAGCTTGGGTTTGCCACAGCTGCGGCACCGGGCCCTGAACAGCGGGAGGTTGGAAGGCGCTTGTGGCCGAGCTCTGGGAGCTGCGGTCAGCCACCGCCTCCGGGCTGTGGCCGCAGCACGCGGCGGCAGAGGAGCCTCCCTGCCCGCAGCCTCCACAGCGCCTGTGCCAGCACCCTTCAGGAGGACGCCCTGCAGCAGAAAGCCGCGGGCTTGGAGCGGGCTTGAGGAGCGAGGGAGCAGGTCCGATGGCTTATTCCCTCCTGAACGCCACCCCTAAGGCAGAGCCCCAGCCCCGGTGCCGAGCGGGGTCTGTCGGGCCGCACTGGCCCTAGAGGGGCGGGTGAGGCCACGGGCCGAGCACGAAGTGCTGTGGAGGACCAAGGAGACGCGCCTGCCCAAGCTCCTGCAGCCCAGCAGGGGGGTCACGGTGCTGCCCAGCGGCATCTCTGGACCCGGCTGCAAGGACACAGCCAGGGCAGGGCTGCCTCGAGGTATTCACCACACAGAGCCCCAGGGAGAGCCGGTGCCACAGTGACCCTCCCGCAGAGGTCACTTCGAGTGGGGACAGCGTGGAGCAGCTCTGTCTCACTGCCTGGAGCTCACAGACCCACGTCCTCCCCGGCTCCACCCGTGTAAACAAGTGCTGGGAGCGAAAAGCACCACGACGGTGCCGGCGGGTGCTGTGCCCGGGCCCTGCCCACCCCAGGAGCAGCCTCTCCAAACGGGGCTCCGTGCACTCGGCTTCGTCCCCATGTGTCCCTCCAGCTCATCCCGTGCCCCTCGGCCACGCCGGCACCTTTTTCTTACTCTTGCTCCTGTGTCCCAGCCGTGCTCTGGGCTCGCTGCCCGGCCCGGGGAAAGGTCTCGACAGGAGCCGGCTCCCTCCACCCGGTGATGTCAGCGCGGCGCGGATCTGCCCAGGCAATGCTGTTTGTGTTTGCAGAATCGGGATCGCGCCCGGCTCCGGCGCCAAGAGGTGGGGACGGGCGGGAGGCCCCGGGGCTGCGCCTGCCTCCGAGCAGCACCGGCAGAGCGGAGGAGGACTCGGGGTCTCTGCCTGGGGAGAAGGGGGTCCTGCGGGGGAGGGCGAGGGGTCCGGCTGCTGGCTGAGAGCCGGGGCAGTTGC
This sequence comes from Eulacestoma nigropectus, assembly GCA_013397775.1. Taxonomy (NCBI): domain Eukaryota; kingdom Metazoa; phylum Chordata; class Aves; order Passeriformes; genus Eulacestoma; species Eulacestoma nigropectus. Next base: position 10,749 of record VZTE01002995.1, read on the forward strand.
TCTGTCCTGCGCTGTGGGCTGGCAGCGAGGAGCTTCCCCGCCTCTCAGGGCTGCCCCCTCTATGCCACGGGCTCGCACCGAGCGCCCGCGCCCACGCGTGCCGGTGATGGGCATTCCTGCGCCACGCACATGCGAAACACCTGCGGGGCTGGCAGCACCTCCCACCAGCTCTGCCCGCCCCGCTGCTGGGGCCGGGAAAGCTGTTCCTGGCCCCGCAGCCCTTTCCTGGCAGAGAGATGCCGGGCGGGATGGCACCGGCCGTGCTGCACTTGGAAGGAGCCGGGCTCAGCCCAGCCGTGGCGTGGGCGCAGCAGCGGTGGCAGCGCCGGTGTGGCTCCGGTGTCTGGAGAGCCCCATGCAGGTCCCTGCGTGTCCCAGAGCTGAGACCGGCACCGGTGGGGTTCCAGTACCCGGACAGCCCCAGGCGGGTCCCCACATGTTCCCAGAGCCAAACCGGCCACTGGCCCCGGAGTGCAGATAGAATTTGGGCATTCCCACCCATAACCGTGGCAGCTTGAAAGCCTGGGGGTCTGGGCAATCAAAGGGCCGAGGTGTTGCCCCCCGCCCCTGCCCGCGCAGGGGGAGGCGGTGGGCGCGCGGCAGGGGAAGGGCTCCGCTCCCTTTCGTCAGAAGGCGTCAGCCCCGTCGGAAACTTTGAGTAACCGACTTTGCCGACGAAGGCAGGGAGATTCCTGGCAGAGGTGTTGGCACCTGCCACCCTCCCCGGGGCCACGGTCTCTCCCCGACGCGGGCAGCACTCCCTGGCAGCCGCAACCGCTGCTCCGTGGCTTTCGCTCCCGGGTGCGTCAGGGAACGCGCTGGCACCAGCGGCCTCCGCGCACCCACCGCCAGTCCCCGGCCCCCGCAGCCCCCGAGCACCCACTGCCACCCGCGGGAGTCCCGAACACCCACGGCCACCCGCGGGAGCCCCCGAACACCCACTGCCACCCGCGGGAGTCCCCGAGCACCCTCTGCCATCCACGAGAGTGCCCGAGCACCCTCTGCCACCCGCGGGAGCCCCCGAGCACCCTCTGCCACCCGCGGGAGTCCCCGAGCACTCTCTGTCACCCGCGGGAGCCCCCGAGCACCCTCTGCCACCCGCGGGAGTCCC
>VZTE01002995.1:45046-60059 GCA_013397775.1 Eulacestoma nigropectus
CCCCCCCGGGGGGGGGGGGGGGGGGGTGTGAGGAGCTTCCAGCCCACGACACGGGACTGGGCCATGGGTCAGAGGGCTCTTGGTGGTCTCATGAGCTTTGGGAGAGGTTACTGGCCCTAGGGGAGGAGTCAGGAAGTTGGGGAGTAAGCAAGGAATATCTGGGGGAGCAGGGAACATCTGGGGGACACAAGGAAATATCGGGGGGGCCGGTGAGGTGGGGCAGGGTCCCAAGAAGCTCATGTCACCTGGAGGAGTGTCTGGCTGTCCTGGGACCTCTCCTGAGCCCCACAACGGTTGCAGCAGCCTGTGACCCCCCTGAGTCCCCCTGGCCTGGCTGCGCCTAACGGCCACGTCCCGCTGCTGGTGGGGACAGACGGACGCTGTGGTTAATTGCTGATGGACAATGCAATTAACGTCCTACCCAGCCACCGCCATCTGTCCTGGCCAGCCCGGCCTCCCCACCCGGGGCTGCTGACATGCTTGGCTGGTCCCGGCGCAGTTGAGACCCCACCAGCCCCTGGACATTGCAGGGGCCCTGCAAGGTCCTGACAGCTCTGGCGCTGCTGGCACAGTGCCTGGGGCTCCCGGCACCGCTGCGGGATGATCCTTCTGCTCGGGGAGCCCCAGTCTAGGCAGTGCAGTGGCACCCGTCTCACTGGGCTGGACAGACCCCTTGAGACACCTGTGCCAGTGGCTGCACTGACGTCTCCAGGTCTGCCAGGGCTTTCCCTTCTGAATGCTGCTGCCCTACCCGCGGTTGCCAGGCCATCACATCCTGAACACCCCCCCAAGCCCCTCAGCCTCGCAGCCGACCGCTGCCATCCACCCACAACAGCCCCTCACTGCCCAGAAAGGGTGCCCACAGCACAGCCCATGCTGGGCAGAGGCCACGGCACCGGCAGGCACGGCCCCGGACCAGCAGTGGTAGCGGCACACATGGGAACAGCACAACGGAGGGCAGTGTCCCTGCCCAGTCCAGAGCTCCACTGATGAAGGGACAGGTCTGTCCTCACGCGAGGGATGCTCAGAAGACCCCACAACACCAGCAGCACCCACTCCCCAAAACCAGGGGTCCACTGGCCTAGTGCCACACCCACATTGACCTCCCGGCAGTGTCGGCTGTGCCACCAGCATGGGGTAGCTCTGGGACACCCCCGTGGCCCTGCTCTGTGCCTGGCAGCACCACGGGTACACCCAGGAGCTGGTCAGACCCCTGGCACCCCGACACGCTTCACCACGACCTGCGGCAGCACACGCAGCCCACGGCATGAAGCTGCGGGAGGCAATGGGAGCCCACGGTGGCAAGGCCGGAGGGGCGAACAGACCACGCAGAGCTGCCAGCTGGTTTCAGAGGATTCTCCTTTACTGCCCTTGCAGGGGAGCCCTGGGTCCACACTGCTCCTTTTACAGACACTTTGCGGTATGTACAAGTTTAGTGTTTTGCCCCCAAAAAGAGATGTGTTTGGGTTATTGATGGACCCCCACTGTCCCGATGAGTGATGGTCGGGGTGTGGGGGGCCCCGGGAGTGGGGACTGCCCTGGAGCCGTGCGCAGTGGCACCTCATGCAAAGCCAAACGGGGTAATGAGAGCAATAACAACACCAGAGGCGGAGGGTAACATGACTGGATTTACAGGCGGCAGATGAGAGCGGGTGGGAAGGAGGAGATGTTTTGGAGATCCGCAGTGAGCCCGACACCACACCGGGAGGCCATCCCCAGGGAGGAGGGAGTGTGTGAGGCAAGGGGGGGCCAGGTGATCCTGTGGGTGCTTCTTGGGCCATTGGCTGCTTGGGCACTGTGGCCCCAGTCTCTGGCCGGGGACTCTGGCAAGTGCAAAGGGTGAGGGAGAACGTCCCTGTGTCCTCAGGTGCGGTCCCACCGGCCTCAGGGCGGGGGACGGGCTCCATGGCGGCGATGAGGGGAGGTGGTATGGACATCCAGCCACACTACAACAAAGCGAACAGAAAAGATGGGATGAGACAGGGAGAACAATCCATGAAATGAAGCCACCAAGCCCGGCCGTCAGCGCCGCGCACCTGCTGTGGGACCGGCACAGACCGGGGAGGTCAGGGTTACCTGTGCTGGCGAGCACGGCCGAGCAGCTGCCGCCTCCGGGGCTCCCCTCGAGCCCATCCACGACCTGCTGATGTCGGAGACCCAGCTCAGGAGCTCGCCCAGCGGCACTGGGAGGTCTTTGGTGGGACTGGAAAAAGACGTCTGCCAGAGAGAGAGCGCGTTAGCGCCGGCACGGGGGGAAGCCAGGGGGATGGAATTACCGCGAAGAAGGAAAAGGAGGCTGGTTTTACAGAAATCTGCCTATTTCTAACAAGAGTGTGTGCCAGGCTGCTACAGCATCCCATGGCCCACCCTGTGCTGCAGGGGTCCCGTGGCCCCCGTACCCTTTGTGAGGGTCAGGAAAACCCCCATGGCCGGGGGGTTCTGGGTGCAGGAGCTGCACAGACCCAGGCTGGGGCGCGGGCTCTGGCAGACACCTGCCACTGGGCCATGGAGCCACACGAGTGTGAGGAAATCAACCTCGAGCAGAAGCACTTCCCAGATACACAGAGAGACAGACAGACAGACCAGCCGACCGCGGCGGGCGTGTCCCAGAGGACGGGTGAGCGGGTGGGCTGGCGGAGGCAGGCACGCAGCGAAGCCCCTCGGCAGGCGAAGCGGCGAGAGGAGGCAGGTCCCCCCGCGTGGTGCGGAAGCACGGGGCAGCGCCAGCGCGGCACTTACGGTCGGGGCACCGGCTCCGCAGCGTGGTGGTGGGGATGTGCCGGGAGGCCAAGGCAGGGAGATGGGGCAGCTCTGGGGCTGGGGTGCAGAGCCCCCTCCTCGCTGCATTGAGGGCGCGTGGAAGGGGTCCCAGCAGCAGCTTCAGGGCTGGCGTGGTGTGTCCGGCTGTCCGGTGCCGAGGAGCCCGCGATGTCCTCCTCTGGCACATCGGCTGCAGTGGGGTGCACCACAGGGCCAAGGTCATCTCCTCCTTTGGGGTGCGGGGGCTGAAGCCGGCAGGTTAATTACAAAAGAGTGCTAAGTGGTTAGATCCAAACAGGGAACTGTTTTCCTGGTGTCCGGCTCGGCCGCGCTGTGTGCGAGCAGCGGCGGGATTGGCGCAGCCAGGAGCAGGAACGGTGTCCGGCTCTTGGGGCGCAGGGCGGGGAGGGTAGTGTGTGTTCTCTCTTGTCTCTTAATATACAAACACTGTCAGCACATTCGCATATATTAATTTATTAGTCTTGTCTTTTTGGTTAAACTTGAGGCACTGCTTTGGGAGAAGAGTGGAGGTTCAAAATTAAAAAAAAATACTAGTGATTAGCCAGCAGCGTTGCCACATGCGGAGCGGGTGAGGCGGCGCCTCGGGGGGCTGGCAGGTCTCAGGCCACATGGAGCAGGGGCCCACGCACCCCGGGGCACTCCCTGCTCGCCTCCCACCCGCAGCTTCTGGATGCGGCCAGGGCAAGGGCAAGGGCAGCCACCTCCATGGTGCCCTGGGTACCCCCTGCGTATCTGCGCCCGAAACTCGAGGAGGAGTAGGAGGAGGAAGAGAAGGTCATGGAGAAGCCAGAGCCAGTGGCGTCGAAACTGCCGCGCCGGGAGCCTGAGCGGGAGCCAGTGCGAGAGCCCGAGCGCGATCCGGAGGTGGAGCCAGCACTGCTGACGTTGTAGGGACTGTAGTAGCCCTTGCTGGACTGGGAGGAGGCCTCCAGCAGCCGCAGCCCGGTCCCGTCCTCAATCATGCTCCGGTCCATGGCGTCCTTGTAGGAGATCTTGAGCTTGGTCTTGGGGCAGGTGAGGTACTTGGAATAGGTGTTGACATCCCGCAGCTTCTGGGCAGTCCGCGCGTCAATGGTGCCCTTCTGCAGCGCCTCATCCAGGGAGACACGGCCTGGGGCATCGGGCTCGATCAGGCCCCCCGTCAAGTACTGCACCTCCAGGAACCGCTGCCCGGCCTCGTAGTACAGCCAGCCCTTCTTCAGTGCCTGTGCCGCCGACATCTTCGTCTTGGTCCGCGGGTCCTCAAAGCCGTAGAAGGCCTTCTGCGCCAGGTTGATGCGGTCCACCATGATCTTGTCAACCAGGCCCTTGGTGACCGCATCAGCGACGGTGCACTTGTCACCGGTGTTGGGGTCGATGATGCCTCCGGTGCAGGCCTGGGCTTCCAACAGCCGCTGCCCTGTGATGTTGTCCACCAGGTTGCGGCGCATCGCCTCCGTGATAGACACCTTCTCCAGTGTGTCCGTGTCCAGGATGCCTGCCACCGGCCCAGTCTCCTCGGTCGGGTCAGTCCACATGGAGATCTGGGTCCGTGTCAGGGCTGGGCTGACGGTGTAGGAGGAGGAGGATCCTACCGAGGACGACCGCGACCGGAAGCCGCTCATGTTGCCAGAGAGCATGTCAGCAAACTCGGTGATGGAGAGGGTGCCCGAGCGGTACTGGTCCAGGGCTGATTGGTCGATCAGACCCTTGCCAATGGCATCATCGATGTCATACTGGCGCCCCGAGCGCCTGTCGATGATCATTGACTTCACCACGCCATCGGAGGAGGAGGTGGTGATCTCCTCCCACTCGCACTCCTGCTCTGACAGCTCCAGGTAAGTCTGGTGGTCAATGAGGCCCTTGCGATAGGCTTCGTACACGGACATCTCCTTGCCCGTCTCTGGGTCAACGATCACCACCCGGCGCTTGCGGACGGAGGACTTGGAGGAGGTCTTCCTCTCCCGCTTTTTCTCCTTCAGAGGCAGGAGGCAGAGGCCAGTCTCTGGGTCCGTGATGCACCGCTCCATGAGCTGCAGGTAGGTGAGGTTCTCCTCCGTGTTGGGGTCAAAGAAGCCCTTGGTGTCATCACTGGGGTCCAGCAGGATCTCATTCATCTCCTCGTCAAAGAGCCCCCTCTTGTAGGCCACCTCCACGGGCAGGCGGTGGCTCTCCTCAGGGTCAATGATGCCTCCTGTGGCGATCTGCGCCTCCAGCAAGCGGATCCCATGGTCCTTCAGGATCAGACCCTTCTTCATGGCCTGGAAGAGGGAAATGAGCTTTCCGGTGTAGGGGTCCCGGTAGCCGGTGACGGCCCTCTCGGCAGAGAGCAGCTTGTCCTTGAACTCGGGGCCCACAATGCCCATGCGCACAGCTTCTTCCACTGTCAGCTTGAGGCCCTTGATGGGGTCGATGACGTAGCCCGTGGCCGCCTGCGCCTCCAGGAGCTCGAAGGCAGTGCCGGGCCGGATGATCCCCTTCTTCATGGCCTGGTAGACGGACAGACGCTCCTTTGTGGAGTCCACAAAGACACCAGCAATGCAGCTGGTGCCCTCCAGGAACTTCTTCAGATTCTTAGAGACCTCCTCGACAGAGGTGAGACCCTCCTGGAGGCGCTGGGCTGTGGCTTCGTCCATCACCTGCGAACGGACCAGCTCCTCCACGGTGATCTGCTTCCGCAGCCCCCGGAAGGTGAGCTTCCGCGTGTCGCAGAGCGGGAGCAGGAGGAGCCTGGAGTTCTCATCCTTCCGGCACCGCTTCAGCAGCTGCGTATAGCTGAGCTTCTCATCTGTGGAGGGGTCCACGTAGCTGCGCACCTCGCTGGGCTCCGACAGCATGTCGTAGGTCTCCTTGTTGATGAAGCCCCGCTGGTAGGCCACCTCCAGGGGCAGGTGGAAGCCTAAGTGCGGGTCAATGATGCCACCGGTGGCGATCTGGGCATCCAGGAGCTTGAGGGCCTCTTCGCTGGGAATGAGATCTTTCTTCATGGCCTGGAAGAGGGAAATCTTCTGTTCACTGTATGGGTCTCTGTAGCCGGTCACAGCCCTCTCTGCAGACAGGAGCCGGTCGTGGATCTCCGGCCCCACCACGCCCTTCCTGACTGCCTCATCAACGGTCAGCATTTCATTCTTCGTGGGGTCGATCATGAAGCCGGTGGCTGCCTGGGCCTCCAGGAGGGAGCGGGCCACTTCGGAGTTGATCAGCCCCTTCTTGAGCGCCTGGTAGACACTGAGTGTCTGCTTGGAGGAAGGGATGTAGATGCCAGCCACGCAGCCTGACCCGTAAAGGTACTTCCAGACAGTCTCCACGTCCAGGAGCTCCCGGAAGGTTTTGGAGCCCTGCTTCAGCAGGTTGTAGATGTCCTGTGAGATAATCTTGGCCTCGTAGAGGTCCTCGGCTGTGATGCGGCGCCGGACGTAGTCATAGGATGTGAGATTCTGCTGCCGGATGATCTCAGTCTTCTCGATGATCTCAATGATAATGATGATCATGCGCTCCTTGGACACACGGCCCGACTGGAACTCCTCCATGAGATGTTTACGCTGCTCCTCGGGCAGCAGGTCCGAGTGCATGATCTCCCACAGCGACATGGAGGAGCCTGCCCGGGTGCCCACAGGGATGTCCACCTGCGTCTCCTCGAACACCTTCCGTGTCTCTGCTTCTGTGTACATGTGGGTGGTTTCCACCACTTTCGGCTTCTCAGGCTCCCGCAGAGGCAGCAGGTATAGGCCCGTCTCGGGATCCTCAATACACCTCTCCTTCAGCTGCATGTAGGTGAGGTTCTCTTGAGTGTTGGGGTCAAAGAAGCCCTTGGTGTCATCAGTAGGGTCAGAGAGGGTCCGGTTCATCTCCTCGTCGAAGTAGCCGCGCTTGTAGGCCACCTCCACGGGCAGGCGGTGGCTGTGCACGGGGTCGATGATGCCGCCGGTGGCGATCTGGGCCTCGAGCAGACGGATGCCGTGCTCCTTGACAATAAGGCCTTTCTTCATGGCCTGGAACAGGGAGATGGTATTGCCCGAGTAGGGATCCTTGTACCCCGTGACAGCCTTCTCGGCCGACAGCAGCTTCTCGTGCAGCTCAGGCCCGACAATGCCAGCCTTCACCGCCTCATTGACGTACAGCTTACGGTTCTTCACAGGGTCGACCAAGAACCCGGTGGCGGCCTGGGCCTCCAGGAGGACCACGGCAGTGCTGGGCCTCAGCAGGTTCCTCTTCATGGCCTCATAGATGTTCAGCTTCTCCTTGGTGGCCTCCACATAGACACCGGCAATGCAGTCACTGCCATGCAGGAACCTCCTCACTGCATCTGTCTCAGAGAGGTCCTTCACCGATTTCTTGCCTTCCTTCAGCTGCTCGTACTGGGTTTTGCTGATGATGCAGGACTCCAGCAGCTCGCTGGCTGGCACCGGTGCCCGCAGACCACTGAATGTCAGTTTCTCCTGCTTTTTGGTCTCCGCCTCCTCGATGATGGTGATCACGATCTTGATGATCTTCTCGATTGTCACTTTGCCGGTCTTGTACTGCCGGAGCAGCTCCCGCCTGTGCTCCTCCGTGAAGTATTCGGAGTGGATCAGTTCCCAGATGGTCATCGTCTGGCCCTTCATGCTGCCCACTGGGACCTCGACGGTTGCTTTGTCGAAGCACTCCTTGGCCTGGCTGTCGGTGTAGACCTCCTCCTGCTGTGACTGGATCGCCTTGTCGGACAGGGGCAGCAGGCACAGGCCAGTCTGCTTGTCGCGGTGGCAACCCTTCTGCAGCTGGGCATAGGTGAGGTGCTCCTGGGTGTTGGGACAGTAGAAAGCCTTGGCATTGTCTCGGAGCTCAGCCAGTGCCTTGTTCACCTCCGGGTCGAAGTAGCCGCGCTTGTAGGCGACCTCAAGTGGGAGCCGGTGACTGTTGACGGGGTCGATGATGCCACCAGTGGCAAGCTGGACGTCCAGCAGCCGGAGCCCAGTGTCGCTGGGGATGAGGCCCTTCTGGAGTGCTTGGTAGAGGGAAACCGTCTGACCTGTGTAGGGATCCTTGTAGCCGGTCACTGCCTTCTCTGCCGACAGCAGCTTCTCGTGGAACTCCGGCCCCACCACCTCGGCCTTCACTGCCTCATCCACGGAGAAAAGCTTGTTACCCACAGGGTCGATGATGTAGCCGGTGGCAGCTTGCGCCTCCAGCAGGGACAGGGCAACCTCTGGCTTCAGCAGGTTTCTCTTCAGGGCCTCGTAGAAGGTGAGCTTCTGGCCAGTCGACTCCACCAGGACGCCAGCGATGGCATCCGTGCCCTTCAGGTACTGCCGTACGGACTCCATCTCTGCCACCTCCTTTACAGACTTCTTGCCCTGGTGCAGCTGGTTGTACAGGTCCTTGTTGATGATCTTGCTCTCCAGCAGCTCAGCGGCGGGCACGGAGCCCCGCAGGCCCTCAAAGCACATCTGGCTCTTTTTCTCGCTTTCCTCCACAACCGTGATGACGATTTTGATGATCTTCTCCACCGTGATCTTGCCGGTCCTGTACTGCTGGATCAGGTCCCGCCTTTGGTCCTCAGTGAAGTATTCAGAGTTGATGAGCTCCCAGATGGTCATCGTCTTCCCTTGGAACTTGCCAAATGGTGCCGTCACTGTGGCCTTCTTGAAGACATCCTTGGCTTCCTTGTCGGTGTAGACCAGCTCTCTAGCTTTGGCTGCTTGGTCAGTGAGTGGCAGGAGGCACAGCCCTGTGTCCGGGTCAGTCACACACCTCTCCATGAGCTGCAGGTAGGTGAGGTTCTCCTGAGTGTTGGGGTCGAAGAAGCCCTTGGTGTCATCAGTGGGGTCAGACAGGATCTGATTCATCTCCTCATCAAAGTAGCCGCGCTTGTAGGCGGCTTCCACAGGCAGACGGTGGCTGTTGACAGGATCGATGATGCCGCCGGTGGCGATCTGGGCCTCGAGCAGGCGGATGCCGTGATCCCTGACGATGAGATCCTTCTGCATGGCCTGGAACAGGGAGATCTTGTCACCGGTGTACGGATCCTTGTAGCCGGTGACAGCCCGCTCGGCCGACAGCATCTTGTTGTGCAGCTCTGGCCCGATCACTCCCTCTCGCACTGCCTCGTTCACCGAGAGCCTTGCGTTCCGCACAGGGTCAATGATGAAGCCGGAAGCAGCCTGTGCCTCCAGGAGCACCAGTGCTGTGCCCGGGCTGAGCAGCTTTTTCTTCATGGCTTCGTAGATGCTCATCTTCTGGTTGGAGGGTTTGATCAGCAAACCAGCAATGCTGCTCTTGCCCTGCAGGTACTTCTTGACATCCTCCCTCTGAGAGAGCTCGCCCACACTCACAACACCCTTCGCCAACTTGTCTAAGCTCTCTCTGCTCAGAATGCCGGCATCAGCCAGCTTCTCTGCTGACACCTTCTGCCGGATGCCGTCAAAGGCGAACTCCGGCTCCCCATTCTGGGCTAAGCCGTCCACTGCATCCCGGCCATTGGGCACAGCCTTGATGTCCAGCAGCTGCGTCGTCGTAACCACGGCCTCCCCAGGCAGGTCATCTGTCTGGATCATGATCTCCCGTCTCTGGGCCAGGGCAGCCTTGTACTCCTCCTGCATCTGCTCGAGCCTCTCCCTCAGCTTCTTGTTCTCTTCTTCCAGAAGTTTCTCCTGCTGCTGTCGCTGCCTCTCCAGCTGCTGTAGCTCCTCCTGCTTGTGCCGGACGTTTTCCTCAGCTTCTTTCTGATGCTTCTTGGCTTCATCTAGCATAGCTTTCAACTGCTGCTTCTCCTGCTCCATCTCTTGCTGCTGCCGCTCCTGCTCTGCCTTCAGGTTCTGGGCTTTGTTCACCTCCTCCTTAAAGAGCTTCTCCAGCTTCGATTTCTCCTCCTCAATGAACTTCTCCTTCTGCAGCAGGGCATCCTTCTCCGTCAGGAAGCTCTGCTGGAGGAGCTGCGTCTCCTGGCGGAGCTGAGCCTGCTGGGCCACCTGCATCTGGGGTGGGAGAGAGGACAGCGTGGTCAGACACCTAGGAGGTTGGTGGGAGACTGGGGGTGGGCTGAGGCAGGGGGACGGGCGGCAGGGGTGGCACGGAGGCACGGAGTCACCCACACACTCCCTACATCAGGTAAGAGTTAAGGAGCAGAGCCGGGGTTAGGGAGCCGCACACAACACGGGGCAGGATGAGCAGGGGGAGGACACAAGGGAGCCCCCGGCACTAAGGCTGGGAGCTGGGCACAGAGAGGAACACGGCAGGACGTGCCACAGGGTGGAAGAGCTGGCCCAGGCAGTGGGGATCCCCCCTCCACGGCTCCAGGGGTTTGGGGTCCTGCTCCGACGCTGCCCGAGGGGTTTGCTCCACTGCCCCCAACTCTACACACATCCCTGACCTGCACAGGGGGTCCTGCCCCACCATCCCCAGTGATGGTCCTTGGGGACCTGGCCAGCGATGGTGTGGGCTGGCTGGGGAGAGGGATGGCCTCCCTGCGTACCACCACCACTAAGGGGGACCCGCAGCCCAGTACCTCCTCTGCCTTCTGCTGCAGCAGTGCCGCCTCCTGCTTCAGCTTCTCCTTCTCCTTCTCCAGGTCAGCGATGGCCTTACGCAGCTTTTCCGCGTCCTCATCGCTCTGGTGCCGCTGGATCTCCAGGGTGTGCACCATCGTCATCTTCTCCTGTGTGGCCAGCTCAGTCTTGTGCAGCCTCTCACTGATCTCCTCCGCCTGCTTCTTGAACCGCTTGGCTTCCTCCTCAGCCTTGGCCTGGGCCATGCTCATCTCCGCCACTTGCAGCTTGAGGCGCTCAGCCTCGGCCGTGATGTCCAGCTGCCGCCGGCGCTCGGCCTCCAGTGTCTTCTGGAAGCCCTCGGTCTCCTCAGCCAGGCGCTGCTGCATCTGCTCCTTGTCCTCCTGCAGCTTCTTGGCGTGTTCCTGCGCCAGATCCTTCTGCTTCTGCAGCACCTCAGCCTCGGCCCGCAGCCGCGTGGCCTCCTGCACCGCCTGCATCTTCTCCTTCAGCATCTTCTCGGCCAGCGCCCGCTGCTGCGCCAGGTCGTCCTCAGCCAGCTGCCGCATGCGGGCGGCCTCCTGCGCCTCCACGCTCAGCCGGGCCACCTCCTCTGCCACCTGCTTCATCTTCTCTGCCTCCTCCGCCAGGAACTTCTGCGTGTTGTCCTTGTCCTTGAGGATCAGCGCCTTGTTCTCCTCCTCGATGCGGCTCTTCAGCTTGGCCAGCTCCTCCATCTGCACCCTGACCTTGAAGAGCTCCTCCTCCACCTGGGCCTTCTGCCGGACGGCGTCTGTCACCTCCTCCTTCAGTCGCTGCAGCTCCTCATCCAGGATGCCCTTCTGGTGGTCTGTCTCATCCAGCTGCAACTTCACCTTGGTCAGCTCCTGCTCCACCTGCGCCTTCTGCCGCAGTGTCTGCTCGGCGAACTTCTTGTGCTTCTCCATCTCGGCATCGGCCAGCTGCTTCTGCCGCAGGGCTGCCTGCTCTGCCTGCGCCCGTTTTGCCGCCTCCAGCTCGGCCTCCTTCCGCAGCTTCTCCGCGTCCGCCTGTGCCTGTGCCTTGGCCTGCGCCTCCTCCTCTGCCCGCTGCTTCAGCCGCTCGGCCGCCTCCACGCGCTGCCGGGACAAGCTGGCGTCCTGCTCGGCCTTGCCACGGGCAAACTCGGCCTCCTCAGCTGCCCGCCGGGCCCGCTCGGCCTCCTCGCGTAGCCGGTCCAGGAGGCTCTGCTCCTGCTGGCGCGTCTGCAGCAGCTCCTGCTCCTTCTGCTGCACGGCAGCCAGGTGCGCCTTCTCCTCCGCTGCGATCCGCTTCTGCGCCGCCTCCCGTGCCAGCTGGATCTGCCGCTCTGACTCCTTCTCCGCCAGCTCCTTCTGCCGCCGCGCCTCCTCCACCATGGCCCGCAGCCGCTCCACCTCCTCCAGGGCCAACCGCCGCTGCCTCCCAGCTTCCTCCTCGGCCGCCAGGATGGCCTGCACCTTCTCTTCGGCCTCACGCCGCCGGCCCTCCTCCTCCAGCGCCAGCGCCCGCTGCCGCTCAGCCTCCCGCTCCGCCTGCTCCCGGCTGCGCTGCACCTCCTCTGCCTCCCCACGGATGCGGTTCAGCTCCCGCTCCAGCTCGCTCTTGCCAGCTGAGGCCCTCTCGAAGCTGGCCTTGAGGGCACGGATCTCCTCCTCCACCTGTCGCCGCTGCCGCAGCGTATCCTCCACAAGCCCCTTCTGCCGCTCCAGCTCGCTCTCTGAGGAGCGCTTCAGCAGGGCAATCTTCTCCTCGATGTCCTGCTTGTGCTGGGCCGCTTGCTCCTCCAGCAGCTTGCGCTGGTAGGCCTCGTCCTCTGCCAGCCGCCGCAGCCGCTCGTTCTCCGCCTCCTTCTCCTTCAGCGCGATCTCCGCCTCCGCCTTCAGCCGTGAGGCTTCGTTGATGGCCGCCAGCTTCTCCTTCAGGATGCGCTCTGCCTCGGCCCGTTGCCGGCTGGCCTCGTCCTCTGCCAGCTGCCGCTGCCGCTTGGCCTCCTCAGAGAGGGCGCGCAGGCGGGCGGCCTCCTCGGCCAGCTCCCGCAGCTTGTTGGCCTCCGCCTCCAGCCGCTGCTTGGACTTCTCGCTGCTGGAGCGTGACTCCTCCTCTGTCTTGGCCTTGCTTTCCAGCAAGATCTCCATCTCTGCCCGCAGCTTGGCCAGCTCCTCCTCCAGCTCTTTCCTCCTCTGGATGGCCTCATTTACCTCCCCCTTCAACCGCGAGAGCTCTTCCTCGAGGAGCAGGCGCTGCTGCTCCCCATTCTCCATCTCCGCCTTCAGCCGGATCAGCTCGTGCTCCGCCGCCAGCTTCTGCTGGGCTGTGCCCTCTGCCAGCTCCCGCTGCTTTTCCAGCTCTTCCTCCGCCAGCTCCTTCTGCCGCAGGGCCGCCTCCTCGGCCTTGGCGCGCTTGCGGGCCTCGCGCTCCGCATCCTCCTTCTGCTTCTCGGCCTCCTCCTGCGCCAGCGACTTCTTGTGGGCCACCTCTTCGGCCTGCAACCGCAGGCGCAGCGCCTCGTTGGCCTTCTGCCGCCAGCGCTCCAGCTCCTTCTCGGCCTCCTCCCGCGAGTGCTCGGCCTCCAGCTGCTGCCTCTTCAGCCGCTCAGCCTCCTCCTGCAGTTGGGCCACCACATCATGCTCCTGCTGCAGTGACAGCTCCAGCTGTGCCGTCTTCTCAGCAAAAGAGAGCCTCTTGCTCTGCAGCTCGGCCTCGGCGCTGCGCTGGGCCACCTCCTGGGCCACCTGGATCTGCCGCTCCTTCTCGGCCTCTGCCTGCCGCATGCGTCGCTCAGCCTCCTCCGCCTGCAGCCGCAGCTGCTCCAGGTCCGCCACCGCCTTCTGCTTCTCCCGCGCCGCTTCGCGCTCGGCCTGCACCTTGCGCTTCAGCTCCTCCTCCGCCTCCCGCTTCTTCTGGCTCTCCTCCTTCACCTGCCGGCGCAGGCGCTCAGCCTCCTCCTGTGCCTGCCGCTTCTGCCGCTCAGCCTCTTCGGCACGTGCCCGCAGCTCCTGCAGCTCCGTCTCTGCGCCCTCCCGCTGCTTCTCGGTGCTCTCCAGCTGCAGGCGGATGAGGCGGATCTCCTCCTCCACTTTCTTGCGGTTGTATTCAGCCTCCTCAATCAGCTTCACCTTGGACTTGATCTGGTGGTCCGAGTTCTGCCGCAGCTGCATCAGCTCCTGCTGGATGTTCTGCTTCTGCTGCTCGGCATCCACGGCCACCACCTCCCGCCGGGTGACCTCCTCCTGCATGCGGAGCTGCAGCTCCCGCGCCTCCGCCTCCGCCTGTGCCTTGGCTTTGGCGTGGGCCTCGGCCAGCTGCCGCTGCTTTTCCAGCTGCGCCTCCACCTCCGCCAGCCGCTTCCTCTCCTCCTCCTTCAGCTTCTCGGCGGCTTTCTGGAGGGGAAAGAGGGTGCAGGGGACAGAGAGGGGAGAGAGAGACAAATCACAAGGGATGCGATCGCGCCGTGGAATCGATGCTGGCCCAGCCGCACACTGCCGAGACAGAGGAGGGGTGGCAGATGCGCGTGGAATGGCTTCGGCCCCTGGGCCACCGCACGAGCCGGTGACACCAGCTTCCAGAAGATGTATGGCGGGACAGGGGACGCACGACAGCACAGGCAGACAGGCAACAGGAGCCAGACAGCAGCGCAGGAAGCCACGTTCCAGAGAGAAGGGACAGAGAGCGAGCGGAGCCCAAGCGATGAAGACGATGCGAGCAGCGTGCACACCACCATGGCTCCCCCTGCGAGGGGGCTGGCACAGGACAGCCCCTGCCGTGGGGAAAGGAGAAAAGACGGCCGGCCGGAGCACCAGGAGCAGAACAGAGGGGAGCGGTGCGAGGGCGGTGCCAGCAGAGCCTTCCCTGCCGGGAAAGCCTCAACAGGAGAGAGCAGTTCAGCTGGTTCAAACCCCTCCCAGCCCTCTCCAGGCAGCTGGGAGCAGGGCTTGCCAAAGGGCCGACACGGCTGGCACCTGGCTCGGGGCCGTGCCGCAGCGCGCGCACCACATGCACTGTGAGCGAGGCAGCCGCACGCTCCGCAGGGCCTGGGCACAGGCAGCACATGCAGGAGAGCCAGACCCCACACCGGACCCCTGGTCCCGGAGCAGCACAGAGGTAGAGGAGGGTGAGGAGGAGAGGGTGAGCCGTGGGGGAGGCGGAGGGTGCCGCGGGGAGAAGGCATGCGCAGAGTGAGTACCTGGTGCACGGCTGCCAGAGTCATCCTGGTTTTTTAACCCTCCATTAGATCCCCACCAACACAAATATTCCCCAAGAAAAAGCACTGGCAAAGCGGCTCCAAGGGCAGAAACCAAGAGTTAGAGAGGTTACCCCGCGCCAGACCCCGCGGGCCAGCGCCCAGCACAGCAGCATGCGCAGGCAGGTGCTGACTGCACTACGTGTATCTGGGAAGTGCCTCCTACCACCAGTCACACCAGAGCCCCCAGCGCCCAGAGCCAGCTTGGCTCAGAGACCCACTGTACCCAGAGCCAGCAGCCTCGCTCCTGGGAGCCCAGCAGAGAGCAGGAGCTAGAGGCCGTGGGCCAGTGTTAGTGATAGGGCCGGAGTCATGGCCATGGGCCAATATTAGTGATGGGTCTGGAGCCACAGCCATGGGCCAGTGTTAGTGATGGGGCTGGAGCCACAGCCATGGGCCAGTGTTAGTGATGGGGCCAGGGTCACAGCCATGGGCCAGTGTTAGTGATGGGGCTGGGGCTGGAGTCACAGCCATGGGCCACCATTAGTGATGGGGCTGGAGTCACGGCCATGGGCCACCATCAGTGATG
>VZTE01002996.1:690-13896 GCA_013397775.1 Eulacestoma nigropectus
AACAGCCTCATCCCCGGTGTAGATTGTTTTCCTCCACAAAATCCATAGGCAGCACAATCTATGTGCTTGCATAGAAAATTCCTAAGCAATTGCCTAAAAAACCAGGCGAGGATGGGGGCATTTCTGGCTTACAAACCCAGCTTAGGTGGGCTGGCTTAAAAAAGATATATATATCTCTATATGTAAATAAATAAATATATCTATCTATATATACACACATACAGGTCTGATCCAAAACCTGTACATATATTTAAAACAAAGAAAAAATCACAAATAAAATAGCTCCAAACCTTTAAAAAGCCTAAATTAACTGAGCATAATTGACCTTTTTCTTTTTTTCTTTTCTCTTAGAATTGCCTGGTTTTTAACCAGTTAAAACACGCACCAGTCATACACTTTCCTGCCCTTGCTCACAGGGCAGGTGATTGACTGCTTTGCAGGAACAGAAATCATCTCCTACACTGCTTATCTTGTAGGAAAACCAGGATATTTGCACAGCATTGCTCCCCTTATCTCACAACATTTATGTGATGAGCTCTAAGGGCAGACCTCAAAAACCATTGCACAGTAAAGAGTCACAGAACACATCCCACCTACCTCAGAGTCATGTGCCAAGGGGAAGCAGGAGGTGGAGGCAGAGGTTTTGGGAACGGTAACAGCTCCTTGGATGATCCACGGTCACACACAGCGCAGGGAGATGAGCTGGGGTGGCCCAGTACTGGCAGTACCCTCACCAACAGGGACTCTCAAGAAGAATTTGAGGCTGGGTCCTCACAAAAATCTCCATCAACACTCTCCAGGGCAGCAAGGGCACAGAGGAGCTTTGGGTCCATCCAGAACCAGCAGAAACAGAACAAAAACCAAGACTATAACATAGCCTAAAAAACCCATCCATTCTCAAGGCTGAGCTTAAATAGACTCCTGAGCCATGGGTGTGGGTGGAGACCACAGGTGAGGCTCATTAGGGTCATTAAAGCCCATTAGGGCCCTCAGGTGCTCATTGGACACACCTGGGGCCTCTTGACCAGTATGTCTCACACAGCCCCAGGAAATCTCTCTGTTCAGGGATTTTGGAAATTTTTGTGTGCCACCAGTACAGTTATGTGGGAACTGCTCATTCCCCTTCAGTTTTTCTCTTGGAGGGAAGGATTGATGGAGCTTGTTGGCAGTCAGTGCTTTCCCTACCACTGCAATGGCAAAAAGGGAGGTGACAAGGCAGGAAAAGATGATGGTGGGGGGACTTTTGGAGCTTAAAGTCATTTAGGAGAGAAGAAAATTAAGGTTTGCAGGCTTTGATGCAACAGCCCCTGTTGCTTCCATCCAGGCGAGTTCAGCCTGCGGACAGGCTGGTCGCCTTTTGCCAAAGTCCATCCTGACGTCACACCTCGCTGGCAAGGTCCCTGCGTGCCTCTCTGACCTGGGCACAGTGACCTGGTCACACCGACTGCCCCTGCTCTGCTCTGAGTTTTGGAGCTGCCACATCAGGCCCTGCAGCTGGAATCCCCCATGGTGATCCAGCAGCCAGCCAGTGGGTCCCTCCACTGGGTAGAATTGGGAGATCGCATTTCCTTTGGGTGATACATGAGGGGCTGGAGGAGCACCCAAGATTACAGCAGCATTGATTTCAGGACCATGCATCTGTCCATAGGTGTCCAAAGTTCCGTAAGGCATCTTTCCAAGACCGTGGCAACCCCAGATGGATTTGGGAAGAATGCTTCCCAAAGTTTTATAACTCCCTCTGGTTTCTTCTGCTTTACTCTTTTTCACAGATTCTGCCAGAGACAGAAGGAAGAAACAGGTCTGGAGAAAGAGAAACCAGGTTTTCTCCCAGTTTTCCATATCCTAGTCCTGGAAAGTCTTGGTAGCCAAGCCTAAATAACCAACCTGACAAAGTTCAGTTCCACTTTGTGGCCTCCTTATCAGCAGGTTTTTTTCACAGGCTATTTCTGTTTGCCTTTCCTCTCTGGGTATTGTATTGAGCTGCAGCCAGCAAACATTCCAGGACCTTACCTTCAGGGCTTAGACCCTCCACAACCACTTCACTCTGAAATATTTCATTGTTCCCCACCCTGGATAAAGAACTAAAACTTTCTGTGTTCAGCAGGACTTTCATCCTCTGGTGTGCTTTGCTCTCACATTGCACTGCAGAGCACAAATCCTCCAGAGTCATAGAACGGTTTGTGTTGGAAGGAACCTTGAAAATCATCCAGTTCCAACCCCCTGCCGTGGACAGGGACACCTTCCACTATCCCAGGTTGCTCCAAGCCCCATCCAGCCTGGCCTTGGACCCTTCCAGGGATCCAGGGGCAGCCACAGCTTCTCTGGGCCACGGGCTTCTCTGCCCATGACAGGGTTGAAAGAAAATGGTCTTTAAGGTCCCTTCCAGTTCAAACCATTCTATGATTCTATAAAAGCTAAATGAAAATACTAAAGAAAATAAAATTTTTCAAGCTAAATATTGGGTATTTGTCCATAAAAAGCATCAGAAGACCAAGTGAAGACACCACATATAGGAAACCTATAACTGGAGTTTCCCCAGGTTGCTCTCAGCTGGATCTACCCTGATTTTCTGATCACAGCAGTGGCCCAAAAGCCCAGTGGTGATGCAGAGCTGGAAGACGTGCCCTTGAAAATGCCAAAACACTGAAGTCTTGGGGGTACAGTCATACTGTAATATGTAGATCACTTCCAGAATGACACGTGAAGTGCCCCTCCTCTCCCACTCCCCCATTCTCTTTAGCAAAAAGCTTTCCCAGGACCCTGAGCTGCATCACCACCACTTTGGTATCTTTAGAAAACAATTAAACTCAGCAATCACAAAGTTCATGCATTAAAAAAAAAAACCTGTATGGTTAGTGGGCCAAGGGATTTAGAAATGGATCTCCTAAGCCCTTTCCCGTTTCTTTCTGAGGGTAACAGTGCTCACAGTCCCACCCACCAGCAAGCGCTCCCCGTCCCTCCGGGCCTGGCCCTTTAAGTAACTTGAGCCTCCGAGCTGCAAATCCCAGTCTCCAACTAAAAGGATGGAAAAGCTGTTTCCCCCCCTTCCCCCTTCTGGGTCTTTTCTTTTGAAAGCATTTATCTTCTATCCCATGCGAGAGAGATCACCAAAGGACAGAGCAGCTTTCTGAGCATCCTCCTCCCAAATCAAGACAAACTGGCAATTTCTCCATCCCACAGTGCTTCTGGCAGGTTTTTTTTTCCAGCTTTCCTCCCCTCTCGCCGGCCTTTGGCAAACCTCAGCTGATTTCCAAACCCTCCGTGGCCGCTGGGGGTTGGTACAAAGGTTTAATTATTCGCCTTTTCTTGGGTAAGGCGGGGATAGGGAGAAGGTCAGGGCCCATCGCCTGACACTCCTAATCTTGCCCACTTTTGTTGTACAGTCCCTCTCTCCTTTTCCTGTCTCCCACCCAGCTCCCAGAGCCCACCATGAATCTGCAGACGGTTTGGGGATGCTTTTGCCTGCTTTGCTTTTTCTTCCTGAGAGCAGCAAAAGGTAAGAGAGACTTTGGGCTGATTTGGGTCCGGGGACACGACGGGGTCTGGATGCCTGGAGAGGTTAGATGCTCATCCCAGCACTTATCTTCCCGGTCTGCAGCCAAGCAGGGAAAAGGGACTGGTAAACTGCAAGCAGCACGAGCATCTCCTGACGCAGGGAAATTTTGGGGATTGTGGAAGTCCTTCCTGGGGGGTGAGGAAAACCAGAGAGCTGGAGCTTTTTAAACTGCACAGAGTGCAGAACTATACTAAATCTTCAGTCTGTCTCACAGAGGAAAGCCCCAGGGACTGAGCTGGATTTCCATTGATTCATTTGTTGTTAAAAGTAGCAAAGCTATAAAACATTTCAGAAGCCCAGCAAGTGCATCAAATTTGCAGGAGAATTTCAAGTGATTTCAGAAAATAGCTTTGACTGGTTTTGTCATGGCAAAGGCAATTCTCCTCCCTTCAATCACGCTTGTATATGAGCAAGAGAAGGGACTCCAAATAATTATGGAGAAATAAGATTGAAGCAGGGCATTTTGATCTAAAGCTGTCCCACCAACTTAATTTTGCCTTAGCACAAAGTCAGTGATTTAATTAAGAGTTAGAAATTCTGATGGAAAACTCAGAACATGAATAATTCAGGTTCTTTTCTCCCCTAAGAATGTTGATTGTGCCCCAGTTAATGCCCAGCGCTAAAAAGGCACTGGAGATATCCCTCCTGTCTGTGGGCATGCTCAGGAAACTTCCCTGTAGGATTAAAGTGTGTTTCTTGGGCATTTCTAAAAGTCCTGGAGTCCCCAAGCAAAGCTCCTGCTCCAGCCATCATTTTTAAGGCAGGGCTGGAAACACGAGCAGGAATCAGCTGTCAGCCCGGAGAACACCCAAATATCCAAACTACGGGCACAAATGATTCCCCATGAAAACCTTCCCACCAGCTAGACTTCCAGTCCCAGGAGGTGGAGTGATGCACAGGTCATGAGCACCCCCGCGAGTCCGGGTGCCCTCTAGGATGGATGCCGGGTGCAGGAATTGGAGGTGATCCATGACTGCCTACCTTCAGCATTTCCATCTTTCCACAGGGAATTTGCAGCCACTCTCTTTCCAGCCCAGGACCCTGTATCAGTACCGGTACACCCTGCATGTCCAGCTGGACCACACATCCACACCATCCCTGTGGGGAGCCCAGCTGCAGGCTGAGGCATTGATCCATCTGCACCGGCTCTGGAGGGACCGAAGCGGGGAAGAGCTGCTCCAGGTGCAGGTGGGTGGAGTGGTACAGCCATCACAGCTGGGTATTCCTTCCGGGAACACCCCAGGAGGTACAACCCCTTCCCTTTCTAGCCCACACCAGCTGAAAAATTACCTCTCTGACCAAATCCATCGCCTGCAGGTAAAATACACACCACCTTTAGAGCAGACACGTTTGGTCACTTCTTTCTGCCATCTTCTGCTGTCGTAGATCCACGACCTGAAGGCCCAACACCAGCCAGAAGGGGAGAGGAACCAGGACAGCACCGGAGGTCCCCCTGTAGAGATTGAACTGAGCCAGGAGGCACAGGCAGAGTTCCAGCAGCCAGTGTTCATCTCTTGGAACAGTGGGAAGGTCAGCTGGACACCTACTGGACTTGTTCATGCCCTCTGCAATGCACTCCTGTCCTCATCCTAAATTTTCTCAGCTATGAAGCCCATAGGAGCTCCTGCTCCACCTCTGATTTCAGAGCAGAAAGAACTGGACAGAGTGGCCAGTGCAGGACCCTGCATGGAGTCCCATCATCTGTAAGAGCTCAGCTGGAGCTGCAGAATCCCATGTTAAAAGCTCTTCAGTCCTAATCATGGGATACAAGCTCCTTTCTGACCTTCTCCTCTAAGGGTGGGAAGGAAAGGGAAGTTTTGTGGGCTTACATCCACAGACCTCATGCTATTGAGGGATAAGGTCCTCCTTGAGAAAATTCCTCAGGTGTCTACAGGGTGTTCTCAGGTTCCCTTTTGTCAGGGAAGGCAGCAGAGAGCCTTCAAGGACCGCAGAGACATCCCCTCAGCCAAGCACCACGTCCTGTTCCCCCAGGTCAAAGCTTTCTACGGGAATGAAATGGAAAACATCCTCACCTCCAACCTGAAACGAGGCATCATCAGTCTGTTCCAGCTTCAGCCCCATGCCAGCACCACAGTGGAGGTAGGTCCAGAGCTGGGGCCACATCTGCCCAAAAGCCAGGCATGCACCAGGAGAGCTGGCCCTGGAGCCTAGCCAGCCCATGGGCTTCAGTAGAGGAGGCAAAATTCAGGATAAACAACACAGGCTCTGCTGCTCCAACTAGGCTGTGAGGAAGGATGACCATTGGAAAGGCAGAAGACTTAAAATAAAATAACCTAATATTCAGCAATAGGCACCCTTACAAAATCATAGCCTTTCCCTTGACAGTAGGAACAGCATTCCTGCCAAGCAGGATTTGCTTTGCCAGCAGCCAGCTGGAATGACCTGTGAACAACATGAAACCCAAATGCTTGAAACCAACTCAGAACCCCAAATGCAGTCACAGAGATGCTGCTGCTGGTGTTAGCCTGAATTTGCAAAGATGCCCAGACAGACTTGGAGCTATCCAGCGCCCCCTCCCCTCGCCCCCCCCCCAGTTGGCCCCCTCTCTAGATTTTTGATGCTTTTCTATTTATTAGGTTGGCCTTTGTGTCTGTCCTCTCCACAGATCATTTAATACCCATGGTCACTCCCATCTGTGTTTCAGGAAGACACCTCTGGAAGCTGCCAAGTCACCTACACCGTGTCCAACCATTCCATCACCAAGACCAAAGATCTCCTCAGCTGCTCAAAGCCAAAGTCTGGATTCACCTCCATAAACAAAGCAAGTCCACTGCTCTCACTGTGCGGGGGCTCAGCTCATCTTGAGTACCGCAGGGCCATCCCTAAAATCTTTTTGCAGGTGGGCTTGGATTCCCATTCCCAGCTGGCTTCAGCCTTCTGCACCAGCTTGGGATGGGACTCTTAGACCCATCCTCAAAGTGGGATGCACCAACATCCCTCAGGAGGATCTTGTGGTGTCAAGGTGGGTAGGAGCAGTAAAGGTGCTCTGGGTCATCCCACCCATACTCTTGTTATCACTTCTGACCTGTCAGCTGATCCTGCTTGAGAAGGTGGAGATAAAAGGATGTTTTCTGGGTCTCGGACTCATTGGACTGGGGATTAGTTTGACAGGACTCTGGTTTTGTTTAAAGCAGTAGCCTATGTTTAGCCCTGACATAAAAAGATAAATCCTCTGGGTCTTAATGCAGTTATACTTTCCATAACCAAAATTTAAGGGTTTTTTTAAAAGATACAAATTCTACTGAATTCAATATAAAAATGGACATTCCCACGGAGACCCCATAGGCCCTGGCAGGGGTCTCAACACCACCTTGTCGTGCAAGTCCCCGTGTCACCACTCTGTCTACCTGCATCAACCACAGGTGAGAGCATCCCCTTGCCGTGATCCTCACCTGGTGTTGCCTTCTCCCACATCTGGGAAGAAGGTAGGCTCTTCTGGATTTTCCTTTCCTACATTTTGCAAGTGAAGTAGGTGACTTTGTGGACTGAAAAGTTCTTTTTCTGCTAATGGAAAGAGAGAAATCTCCTGGGGAAAGGGGAAGGGAGAAAAAAGTTGCATTTTTTTCTCCTTGCTTTTCCTTTTCCAAGATTTTTGGAGTCGAGTGGCAGCCCTCCAGCAGAAGCCAGTATGTGGTGAAAGGCAACCTCCTCCAGTCGGTCCTGGCAGAGGAAAGCCACGTGGTGGCTCCAGCCCTGAGATCCCGCTCTGGCATCAAAATCAGTTCAAGGTGAGCGATGATCCCAACCATGAGCACGGGGGATGTAAATCACAAAACTTTCCATTGACTATTTCTCCCTTCACAGGCAGCAGCTCCAGCTGGTGTCTCCTGCAGTGCCCGGGCCAGCAGAGGTGTCTGGACAAAACCTTGAGGATGTGCTGGCTGGCATAGATGCACAGCCCCAGCCCCTGGGCATGGCCAGCCTGCCCTTCAGGAGGGTCTGCACCCACTGCCCATCGGTCAGTGATGCTACTGACCCCCAAAACTCACCAGGGGCTCTCCCCCAAGCTGGACACTTGTAGGATTTGGGGTTAAACCCCAGTGGTGCTTTTGGAGGGGCTGGTTACTGCTTCTTTGGTGTAAACATTATTCTGTGGTAACAGGGGAAAAGAGGCTGAATCCCACCTAACAAACCTCACCTTTGCAGCTGAGAGCCTTCCTGAAGGCTTTTGACAGACAGAGAGTCAAAACAGACACCTCGAAGGTGGTGACAACCTGGCAGTTCCAGAGGTTCATCCAGATGCTGCGCAGCGCCAAGAAGAAGGATGTCCTGCAGCTGCTGAGGAGAGCACCCGAGGAGATGCGGTGAGAATCCCTGGAATCATCTCTCCAAAATTCTGAGCACTGGACAAGACAAGCAGGATCATTTGGTGCTGCTCCATGCACCATCCCTGGTCCAGGCAACCATCCTGACTAGTGGCAGTGTTCTCTGGCTTTTCCTAATGCCCGCCCTGTCCAAGCACTGCATGGTTTTTGTGGGCCATGCCACTGATGAGTTCCCTCTTCCTGCTCCAGCCCCTTCCTCGTGGAGGCAGTGGTGGCCACACAGTCGGTGGCTTCCTTGGCAGCGCTCTCAGACTTCCTGGATTTCAGCAAGGAGCCCAAGTCCCTCCTGGAGAAGTTTCTCTACACAGCAGCTTTCTCTCCTCGGCCTTCCAGAGAGCTTCTCCATCTCGTCTTAGTAAGTATGGACATCTCTCTCTCTTCCCAGAGGGTCCTGCATCTGAGATGGATCCATACACCATGGAAAAAGGAAAATGTTTCTGTAGAAATTGATTTTCTTGCTCATGGGATTATTTCATGTGCATTTAACGGGACACTGGTGATGGGAGTAGATGCTCCTCAGAGGAAGAGAAAACGCTTTATATCAGTGCATTACAGATAATAAAATCTTAATTTAGAGCCACAGCATTTTATCCAATTAAATTATGCATGGCCTCCTTCAAGGCAGGTAAGAACTAGTTTTTCCTTACTTGCTTAAGAAAGACTTTGAGAAAAGAGGTAAAGCATACTCCTTCTCTTTTTTTTTTTCCTCATTTCTTTTTTCCTGCTTCCTATTACCCCTTTCTTAATGCCCAGGACAAGCTGGATGGGAAGCAGCTGGCACCTGAGACCTGGGAGACAGGGATAGTTGCTGTGGGCTCTCTGGTGGGCAAGCTGTGCCAGCAGAAGCTCTGTGGGCTGCCGGTGAGTCCTCTGCAATCCCTCACACTTGGCTCTTTGAGACTCAGTTCCAGGGGTGCCCATAGTATCTCCTGTCCCTCACCTCCCTCTCCTTCTGCAAATCCTGAGCAGGTGGTGGAGCGTGGGGTGGAAACCGTCCTCGGGGGGCTCAGAGGTGCCAAGGAGGAGCCCGAGGTGGTCATTTACCTGCTGGCCCTGGGGAATGCGATGCTCCCCGAGAGCATCCCCACTCTCCTGGACCATGCCGAGGACGGTCCCACTGCTGTCACCGCCTCGGCCATCTCTGCCCTGCAGCGATTCCCTGCTCCCCACATCTCCAGCAAGGTAGGAAAGGAAGTTGCCGAGGCTTGATGCTCCCCTCCTCACTCAAAGCCAAGCTGCTGGGGTGCATTTGCACTCTTTTAATTACCCCTTCTCATCAGGTGAAGCGAGTGATGAGAAGGATTTTCCACCAGAAGAGGAAGAGTTACGACAAAACCTGTCGCCTGGCCGCTGCAGAAATCCTCCTGCATAACCACCCCTCGCCCATGGACGTCATCAACATCCTGCTGGCCACCAGCGAGATGGAGACAGAGATGGCCACGTTCCTGCTGCTGAAAGTCCAGAACAGCCTGCGTGACCACCACCACCACCTGGCAAGGTGGGCCTGGGGGGGATGGTTGCATTCTTCCCTCTGCTCTATATCACCTTTTTCTCCTCCTCCTCCACAATCCAGCTGTGGGTTTTGGACCAACATGTCTTTAAAATGTGCTAGCATCACTTCATGGGGGCTGCCTGGACATTCCTGGAGTTGCAAAAGGGATGCAGATGCCACATAGCCAGGCAAAACCTGACGTTCCTTGTCATCCTGCCCCACGGCAGCGGGACCCAGGCTTGTGGTTTCGCCAGGGTCCTTGGAGGCCAAAGCTCCGGCTCCCAGGGCAGTGCACAATTTGTACCTGCATTAATCTTCCTGTCTGCACAAAACAAACCAAGCACTCACATTTTTCAGAGCTAGCAAAAGCTGCACAAAAATATCTGCCTGGTTTACCCTAATAAGCCAGAGGAAAGGGAAATTCCAGGGTAGCCCATGTCTGATGCTTTCATTTTTTGCTCACACTGCTCTGGGCAGTCAGCAACCATGAGAAATACTTTGGCAAATTTATAGTTCCTTCTGTAGTGACCACTGACCTTTTCCCTTTCCTTCCCCCCAGTACTGACACATCCTTTCCCTCTCTTTTCCAGGAACATCATGAAAGACATCATGGGAGACCCGCGGATAAATAATTACAACTTCTTCTCTAAAGTCGGTATCTCCTCTTCTTTTTCAGGACCTCTGACAGGTGACAGCACAGAGGACACTGATCCCATGTCCCCTCAGAGCGTTAAAGGATGGGTTGGTAGGAAAAGGCAGCTTCCAGAAGAGGGTTCAGGCCTATAGAATGCCCCAAAATCTCAGAGAGGTTTCTGAGAATGTCCTCCACCACTAGCTGGCTGCCACCACTTGAGATATGAGCAAACCCTTCTCTAACACATACTTTTCCCAAATCCTGCTAATTTGAAAGAGGAGCTTCAGCTGGAGATGAAACCAACAATAGATTGTTGGTGGGAGTTTCTGTGCTTTCCCTGATAAGTCAAGATAATTCACTCCATTCCTCAGTTCCTTTCATATTTTTAATAAGATTTGCAAGGAGATGGATTCTTGTACTGAATTTAAAAGAAAGAATCAAACTTCAGAGAGTGCAAAAAGCAGCACTTCCTAAATATCTGCTTAATTCTTCATCCCTCAGCTCTCACTTCTGTTCCTCTTCAAATTACCTCAGTCTGGCCTTGCAGAGAGTCAGTGAAGGTGGAATAGCCAGGGAGGAAAAAAAAAAACAGCCTTGCAATGCTAAATTCTTTGAGTATTGCAAGAATGTACAGAGAAGATGCAGAATGGTACCATAGGCTTGGGTTGGAAGGGACCTTAAAGATCACCCTGTAACAACCCCCCTTCCAACCAGCCACCCAGGGGTGCTCATGGGCACCTCTCTGCCTTTCAGTCACCCAGGACCTGATTTCCACTTTCGGGCTGGACTTGCTGTTTTTGGAGGGTGGATTCCTGAGGAAGAGCATCTCCAACTTCTCCCTGTTCAGCCACGGCCAGCAGCTTCGTGCAGCTCAGGTGCCAGCGGGAGAGGGGCTGGGGGCTGGAGGGGGATGACAACACCAACCCAGTGGTGCCACTGCTGTCCCTGTGTCCCCTCTTAACCTCTTTGTGGTGCTTCACCTCTGCATTCAGCGTGTCCTGTATCGGAAACAGGCAAATTCCCAAATCACCAGTATGGAACCAGACACTCCTGCTGTGGAGAAGGGAGCCCCCTGCTCCCCCAAAAAACAGAGGATGCAACACTGATACCTCAGGGTGCTCAGAGATGGCTTGGATGCCTCATCCAAGTCACTCCATCGCTAATGTCCTGCTCCAAAGAGTGCCTCTGCTTCTGTCTTCCAGGTCACCTTTGAAGCACAAGGAATGGAGGCAATGATGGGAGAAAACCTTTCAGAAGGAGAAGAGGAGCCGGAGCTCATGGCTGGAATGTCGGCCACCTTCTTCGATGTCCAGCTGCGGCCAATCATCTTCTTCCAGGGCTACACAGACCTAATGGCCAAGGTCCTGCTGAGCAGTGGAGAGCCTGCCAGTGTGGTCAAAGGGAACCTCCTGCTGATGGACCATCACCAGGTACCAGATGGGGAGGAAGCAGTGACCTGTCTCCATGCCACATCCCAGTGAATCCAATAAAATGAGCGTGTGCATGTTATACACCACAGATACAGATCTAAGAGCAAGGTGGCACTGCCAGATGTGTCTTGGGGTTGGTAAAGCAGTGGGATGGCTTGTTCTGCCATAGGAGACCCATGGCTGGAGTTGCTCCCAGCCGGCCCAGCTGCAGGGTTGGAACAGACATTCCCAGCAGCCACAAGTCAGTGTCAGCCACTCATCCAAGAGCAGTGCCCAGTCGCAAGAAGCTCTGCCTTTTCCATCTTCCAGGTCATTCCTCTGCAGTCTGGCCTCCAAGTGACTGTCAAACTCCAGGGCGGGCTGGGGCTGGACATTTCAGCTGACATGGACGTGAGCATTTGGGAGCAGGAACTAAAAACCAGCGTCAATGCAAGGTCAGCGGGTGGGAAGCTGCTTGACTCTGGGAATGGGAATACCAGGGGGGTGAGGGTGGATTTCCACAGCCCCCTGCTCTTCTTCTGATGGGTCCAGCCTTTCCTGGTGGTTAGGAACACCCATTTTCCATGGCCAGACCTCCAATTAAGGTGTTTCTGGAGTTGTTTGGTGCCCAGCGCAGGCCATTGCTCGGTGACCAGACCCCGTGTGCTTCTCTCTTCCAGGGGAAGCCTCACCATGGATTTCCAGGCAGAACTAGATTCCCCTTTCCTCCAAGCCACCCTGAGGAGCCAGACAGAGGTGGAGACCTCGATCCACTTCGACACCATGCTGAGGTTTTCCAGCAGCCCCGTGCTCATGTGCCTGCAGCTGAGAGAGGAACAGGTCCCGTACAGGTAGTCCCTGGGTACAGCCAGATCCAGTAGAAACTTCACGATGGGTTTGAGATAAAGGAGGGTATCTTGGAAAGAGAATTAATGGTTGCACTTACTGGGTCAGAATTGGTAGGGATGAGGGAAGGGCACCACAAGTTCCTGATATGGGTGGAAGCACCATCCATAGACCATCAGGAGATGGTGACTGGGCTGGTCTGGGAGGAGAAGGATGAGATCCACCACCACCACAGCCTCCTGACCATCCTGCTGTCACCTTGTCCCACAGAGAGATCTTCACAGTTTCTCAGTCTGCTGGGAGCCAGAGCAGCACCTCTCGGAAAGGCCGGCGCGGCACCATGCCGGGGAGGGAATTTGCCTTGCACCAAACCAATTCCAAGGTCTGCAATCTCCTGCTGACAGCAGAAAAAGAATAATGAGTCAGAGCACTTTGGGACTCTCCTCCACAACCACCTTTTAATTAGAAAAATGCTGCAATAAGGACATCAGAAGGGACCACAGGAGGAACTGCTGAAGGACAGACATACCCCTTGCCTCCAAACCCGCCTTCACACCCCAAAGGCTGACATTTCCCCCTCCTGGACTCCTCCTCTTCATGGGGAAAGGCCTTGCTGGAAGCCAAGGATGTCCTCATGAAAAATAGCCTTATTTTGCAAGTGAATGAGTTTCTCAGAGCCCAAGAAACCCTCCTGCAAGTCTGCACCCCAAAATGCCATGTTTTCTCCCCATTTATCAAAGCTGTCAGGAGGGAACACATTTGCAGCCAAGTGGAAGTCCCCATTGGAGGGAATAAATGACCTTCTTTAAATGCACAGCTTTTGCGGCTGCCAAATTTTCAAAGAATATGGAAAAAATTGATTTCTGGAGGAAGTGTGATGGTTTGGTGGTTGTGTTTTGTTTTTTTTTTTTTTTTTTAATTTC
>VZTE01002996.1:13960-49482 GCA_013397775.1 Eulacestoma nigropectus
ACCCCAGAATAATCCTCAGGGAGAAAAGCAGAGAAGCAAGACAAAATGCCAGTTATTCCATGTTCTTTCTGGCTTAATTGAAGGTGTTCACATTTATTTCTGTATGAAGGCAACTCATCTCCCTCTCGGCTTGGTGCCATCCTCGTATTCCTGGGGGAATTTACACTCTTTTGCCAGGGATGTGGCCAGTACCTTCCCACTCCAGTGTCTACACTCAAATTTTTCCACGAATTTTTTTCCTTGTAAGACAGGCAGGGCTGCAAGGATCATCTGATGTCATTAAAAACACCTTGTAATTAAAATCCACAAGGGCATGAGCAGAGGTAACTTCTGCCGGCAGCCTCTTGTCTTAATTTTTGATCCAAAGTTTATATATTAATGGAGAAGCCTCTGGCCTCTCATCTCCTGAGCAGCAGCTTCCCTGCTCTTTTACTGGAGATAAGATTTGCCTCCTCCTTACATGCGGGAAGGCAATGTTCCAGCAATGGAGAGATCCAGCAGCTTCCCTTTCCTGCTGATATTTGGGGTCTTTTGGTGACCATTTATGAGAATTACAGTTAGCTTTGGGTAAATATTGTCCTGCTTTGCATTCTGCTCCCAAGCTGAATTGCTATCATCCCCCACCACTCAACACCTCCAGTGCTGGAGGGAGGCTTGTGAGGAAAAAGCAGCATTTCTCCGCTCCTTCCTGATAATGATGTGCCTTGGAAGTATTTTTAGCCCTTTTTTTGTGTGTTATAAAACAAGCTTTTCAGGAAAGAAAAGAGGGACATGGAGTATATTTTTTTAAATGATGAGCCTGAAATGTTAGCCCTGAGTCCTGGCTCAGCAGAGGAAAATTGTCTGGTTTTCCATCTGGAGACACCAAATACTAGCGCTTTGGTTATGTACAGAAATAAATGTACCAAGAAATAAATGCCATGTATTTTTATATTGTCTCTGTTTGACTCTTAACTTTTCTGGACACATGGATGGGAATAAGGGAGAGGCACTTCCAAGCAAGAACCTGCTTTCTAGGTCTGTATTTAGGGTGCCCTAAATAGCTAAATGCCCTCCAAAACAGGGATGCAACGGCTACTTCTGCTCCTGAAACCCCCTGGAGCACCCTTAGGGTAGAGAGCAGTCCTGCCAGAGGGTTCCCATTTGGCCACCTTATCCTCTCCTGCCAACTCTTGCGAAGGTATTGGAGGCCATCCGAGACTCTGCTTAAAATCAGGGCTTCCCCTGCGCCAGGGCTCTGCTGCTCCCAGGGCAGCCTCACTCAGAGCTGGCCTCAAGGATACAGACAGTAACTGCCCTGGGACTGGCCCTCAGGTCTGAATAGGAGGATCCCAGCACGACCCTGGCAGGAGGGAGCCCATATCACCTTCTACAGAGCTGATAGCAGCTCCCACGTGCTCCCCAGCTTCACCCTCTCAAAGGAGCAGCCCGTTATTCCTCATTCCCCCGGTCTCAGAATCAGGATTTAGGCTGATTTCAGCTGTGTTTAACACCCTGATGAGTTGCTGTAACCTCCCCTGCACAAGCCTTAATCCCAATCTAACCCCACTGCTCTGAGAGGGGTTTGTGAGGGACTATTTTAACCTGGAACCTCTCAGTCTCAGTGTTTGCTCCTCAGACAAAGCCAAGAGGCACCCACCTGCCATTTCAGACTTTTGCCATTGCTCCCTTTCCTCTTTCTCCTCCTCTAGAGATCGACAGAGGCAGATTTGTCATTCAGCTGAGATTTACCCCAAATCAGCTGAACTTCTAGTCCCAAAGGATACTTGTCCTGCCAGAGGGACCGGGTCCTGTAGCTGGGATTGGAGTTGGGAATGTGTTTCCAGACCCCTTGGAAGTGGTGAGGACATTTGAACAAGGATTTTACCAGTTTGCATTGCTGCTGGAAGCTTTGCTGTCCTGCTGAGCCAATGAATCCTGAAGTTTCCCAAGCCCTTCCCAATGATTTTTTTTTTCCCAGTCCTGGTTAGATGCTAAAGCAGCAAAGGCAATGAAGGGACATGGGCCTTTTGGTAAAGTCACCCATTTCCTTGGCAATGGCTCCAAACCCTCCTAGAAGGGACCTTTCACCCCCAGATCCCCAGTACATGTGGCATTGTGCCCACGGAGCTGGAATGGAGTCACCCCAGTTCAAGTGGGCAGAAAGGGACCTGGGCCTGGATGCATTTTATGCTTGCAGGGATGGTGACTCCACCTCTGCCCTGAGCAGCCTGTTCCAGCGCTTGACAGACCTCTTTGTGAAGAAATTTTTCCTCATTTCCAACCTCTCCTGGCACAGCTTGAGGCCGGTTCCTCTCATCCTGCCCCTGTTCCCTGGGAGCAGAGCCCGACCCGCCCCGGCTGCCCCCTCCTGTCAGGGAGTTGTGGTGAACCAGAAGGTCCCCCCTGAGCCTCCCTTTCTCCAGGCTGAGCCCCTTTCCCAGCTCCCTCATCCTCCCAAAGAGTCATTTCATCCAGGAGCAAGGGAAAGGGACAATCAGGCAGGGTTGGAGTACCAGATGTGTCTCCTGGTGAAGATCCCCCAGGACAGCCACTATCCATCTCCCAGGAATTTTACAAGTGGAGCAGGGCTCCTGCCGCGCCTCCAGAAGCGGCTTTCCGTGTGGAGCTGCAGATCAGCAGTGACCTCCAGCGGCTGCATCCAGATCTGATGGAGATGTCAGGATCAAACCCCTCCGCTCCGGCCCCCCAGGGACGCCCCACAAGCGGCACACAAGGTCGAGGGACCTCTGCGATGGACCAGAGCTGACTCCTGGCAGCACCTCACCCTTCTGACTCGGGTTTTGGGTAGCAACACCTTCCCCTCCTGGCCTCCAGGCTTGCCAGCACAAGCAGTTTTCCATGTTTTCTTTCTCCCGGCAAGTCACCCTATTGCCAGGATATCCCATACAGCCCTCAGGAGAGCACATGGACACCACTCACCAAATGGGGCGATAAAACATTATCTGCCTATCTGTTCCAGCTAGCTGCAGAGGCAAAATTACCATGAGAAAGAGTGCACAAAAGTGAGGGAATGCGTCTGAGAGGACGGCGAGGACCAGCTCTCCTTGGGAATTCAGTGGAGAGGCAGCTCCAAAGTGCTGGGACAGAGCTCCAATCAGCCACTGCTCTCTCCTTCCTAGGCAGCCTGCGATACAAAGAATTGTATTTCCTTACTGCTGGGCCCCAAACTCTCCCCAAACTCCATGAAAAATAATTAAAAAAAAAAACCAAACTAGTTTATAACTCACCAAAGCAGCGGTGAAAATCCCAGCTCTGATCTGTGGCAACAGCAAACCCCACATAAAGCTGCAGCTGCACATCCCAAACCTCCACTGCAGAGCTGGCAGCTGCCTTGGGACATGCACATCACACCAGAATCCCTGCAAGGCTTCCCTGGGACATGCACATGCTTATCTGAGAGCCACAGCGCCCTGGAATCAGTTTGGAGCATCTAAGGAGCAGCAACTGGCAGGGTTGCTGTTATAACCTGCCCAGCAATCAGGAATGTAGGGAGAAAGCTGGGAAGCTGCAACGGGACACAGCTGGGCATACCACAGCAGCTATGCCTTGAGATGATCCCTGCAGGAAAAGCTGGGGGGAAAAGCTCAGGGCCAGGGCTGGTGAGTCAGGCAGGGGGCCTGGGAAATGGCTGAGCTGAGCCAACAAGGCTCCAGGGCTGGGATAAAACCCTTCGGCAAAACCCATGGGAAAGAAAGCTGAAGTTCTCCTAGAAGACTGTTTCACCCACTCCATCCTGGCCAAGAGTGTGAGTATTGAAGGGATGCAATATTTGCTGTAGGAAAATCAGCAGTTAAGAAGGTGTTTGGAGACACAGCCATAATTCCAGTTCCCATGGGGGCAATGGGGACAAGCACCTGCTCTGCCTCATCTCATAGAACCATAGAATCCCTGACTGGTTTGGGTTGGAAGGGACTTTAAAGCTCATCTCCTTCCACCCCCTGTCATGGGCAGGGCATCCTCTACCAGGCCAAGTTGCTCCAAGCCCCATCCAACCTGGCCTGGCCATCCCAGCAAGAAAAGCCACAACCACACCAGTTGCAAGACTTGAAGTCTCTCTCATCCCTTATAAATCCAAAAATCCCTCCTTGGCCAAATATTTTGGCTGCTGCAGCCTAAAAACCTGAAGGTGTCATGAGCTGTAGCGATGTCGTGTGAAAGGGAAGCATCCAGCGTACAGGTGGAAGAGATTTTTCCATGGTAAAATTCAAGCAGGGTTTTCAAAGCACTTGAAAAAACAGGCACTGCAAAGAACCAGAGGAATCCAGTGCAGCTGGATTTTAAGGAATGCCCTGGTAGGGTTTGGGTTTAACCTTTTAAGAGGGGCCATTAAAAACACAAGGGGAAGGATTGAGTGATGTCATGCCAAAAGATGTAGTGGTTCCACCATCACTGTGAGCACCAGAGGTCTGCAGGAGACATTTAAAAGGGTGTAAAGCAGGAAAGAGGAAAATGAAGCATTTTTTGAGGGATTACAGCAGCGTCACTCACCACCACAACACCTACGAAGTTTCCACAGGAAGCACCATTTTGTGTGAGCGTGGCTTTAAAGCAGTTCCCACACACCCTGAGGGCAAAGTCACGTTGTCCTCATCTCCCTCCCATGCAAGCGCCACCAGTTTGCCATTGCTCCCATGGTCCCTGATAATGTGGCACTAGGGACTGCTCAAGCGTCCCCTCCTAGCCGTGCCCTGAGGTTCATTCCTAGCTGCCTGCAAAGGGCAGGAAGCAAGGCAGGGAGTGCACCTCGAGATGGAAGACCGGCCATTCCCTCCAGCCCCTCCCCTCACTTGCCTTGTCCTTGAGCATTCCCTATTCCCAGCTGCTGTCTGGCAGTGTGGTCCGGTCATCAGGTGCCGTCCTTCAGGCTTGGAACAACCTGGTCTAGTGGAGGGTGTCCCTGCCTGCAGCAGGGGGTTGGAATGAGAAGAGCTTTAAGGTCCCTCCCAACCCAAACCGTGCCAGGATTCTGTGATTCTCTGGATTCTGTCATTCTCTGCTCATTGCCACTGTGGCAGCCAGCAGTCGTGCACCCACCAAGCATAACCCCGAGCACAGAGAACACATTCCCTTCTCCCAGCACTGGGCTTCTGCTTCGAGGATGGAGTGGAGCATCCATAAGCTGGGACAATCAAGGCAGCACCAAACCTTGTATGAGGGGTTGCCTAAAAAACCCAGCAAGAGGAGCTGGTTTTTGGCATCAAACAGGAAAAGGAGGGGCTGCCAAAACACACCCTGACATTTCTTCTCTGGCCTCATCCCTACCCTGGTTTCACCACCTTACATTTTTTTACCTGGCCATGGCATCAGGGGCTCTTTTTGGCCTGAATCAGTAACACATCAGTATTTATTTTTGCACTGGCTAAACTATTTATGTGTGTGTGTATATATATATATGTATATACCTAGAGGTTTTCTTCCTCCTTGAAACAGCAATGTGAAATTCTGGCTGATAAAGAGGAGAGACTGGCTTGAAATAACACAAAGTAAATCCATTTCAACAACCACACCCGGGTCACGCTCACATTTCCCCCTCCACACACACATCCCCAAAATAGATCAACAGCAAGAGATTTTTATCTGGATTTATTTATTTTTTTTTCATTATGTTAGAGTTCAAAAAAAAAAAAGGGAACCCAACAAAATTAATAAATATTAAAAGTTAAAAAGCTCTGAATCTTGTATGTACAAAACTTTATACATCATGGTAACACTGGACAAGGTTACAGCACAGGAAGGACTCCATGCATCCACCTGGCTTAGGAGGGTGCAGGGGACCAGAGTCATCCTCTCCTCCTGGAGACAGGACCAGAGACAGGACAAAACGACCCAACCTCAGCCTGTCTTCAGCTGGAATAAATTCCCCATCCCTGGAAGTGTTCAAGGCCAGGATGGGGCTTGGAGCAACCTGGTCTAGTGGAAGGTGTCCCTGCCCATGGCCGGAGGGCTGGAACTAGATGAGCTTTACGGTTTCCTTCCAACCCAAACCATGCCAGGATTCCATGAAACAGGCAGTGCTTGGTGCCAGCCCTGCAGCATCACCACCCTAGAGCACCCACAGCTGGTTGGGGTGAGGTTATCACACCCTGCTTTAGATCTCCCCCACCTCTCAGCTCGAGGTTGGGATCAGCACCTGCAGTGCAGGCCCCCACCAGGGACCCCAGCTGTGGGTGCAAGGAGCTGGGTCAGTCCCGAGCCACAGCTCTCGCCCGAGGTGTAGCGGGAAACCACTGCAAATGTTCCTTAAGCAATAAAGCACCGATGCCCAGGCCAGCATGGAAGGGAGGGACGCAGCTGGGAATTTGGGAGGAAGGATATCCCATCCCATTTTTGAGGGGGAAGAAGGTCTTTTTCTTATGCTCCTTGGAGAGTAAACAAAGCGTTATCTTTGGCACAATAAATAAATGCTGGCACTCCCATGGAGGGGCTGGCAAAGGGCACGGCAGTGGTGGCGGCATTCCAAGGGATGAATCCCACCCTGGTATCCCCACAGGATCCCCTGTGGGTACCAATACCTGCATGTCCTGGATCTGGGCACTCCACAGGCACCCTCCATGTGCCCACTCCCACAAGGTGTGCCAGCTGTGTGGCTCAGACAGATGGGGGGCTTTGTTACATGTTTTGGGATGCCCACCTAATACCAAAGGGCAGCACCCAGGAGGCCGAGGACCTCCAGCCTCAGCTGCTTTAAGAGGAGTTGGAAAAATGCTCATCCAGCCGTGACAGCAGCAGGAGGGTGTTGGGAACCTCCAGGGGAGCACTGCAGGGTCCAATGCTTAAAACATTAGGAATGCAGAGGGGTCTGCATCCATTTCAGTCAAAGCAAGTACCTCAACCCTGTCACAATCCATGCCAGACCAGAAAAATCACCTCAGACCACCTCACCAGCAAGCCCTGGATTCCTGCAGAGCTTACAAACGCTGTCCCGAGGGACGCCAGCGGAGGATCCAGTAGGGAGTATCCTACTCCTTTGGATACTAGGGAAGCAGGACCATCAGGGCCAGCGGATGCACCCACACCATGCATGTGCTCCCAAGAACATCCCACTTTGCAACGCTAGACTGGTCTATCTGCCAAGCCTTGCCTTCCTCAGACTCCACCTCCCCGTTCCCAAAACCTCCTCCCCCACAGATGCCCACCTTCCCCTGCCACTGTACCCGGAGGTGCCCTAAGTACCAAAACCATGGCAGCCCCCTCAGGACACCGTTTTGGGGAGGTTTTGAGGACTGAAACTTGTCAAGGCAAACCCTGTGCCCAGAGCTGGCCCAACACCCAGCAAGGGAGGGCAGCCCAAGGCTCCTAAAGTGCTGTGCAAATATTTAGTACTTGGCACAATAATTTGTAATGGCATTAATCACCCCCTTTCCACCCCTTCCCAAGCAATGAGAGATGAGGATGTATCTTCATCTCTCTCTTCTCCTCGTAACTGCCCCTAAAATCCACTCCCGGCTTCCCGGTCACTCCCATTTCCCCCTGGAAGCTGCTGCTGCCCCACAGGCACTGGGTCCAAGGGTGCAGGGATGAGGCTGGTGATCCTGGGGAGGCTGGGCACGGGTATCAGCTCAAGGCTGGCCAAGGGCAGTATTGGCTAAAAAAAGTCACCCTCAGGTGACAGGCATTTTTGACAGCAATTTTTGGTCTTTGACCTGTGGTTCTTATTGCTCACTTTGGAATTTCCTGGACCATCTCCCGCCTCCAGGACAGAAGCTGCTCTGTGCTTGTCACGTTCCACCTTCCCCCAGACATGTTTCCCAAACTCTCTACCCCAACAGGGACAGCCCAGAACAGCAGTTTGAGATTTCCCCACATTTTCCCTCTCCTCCCCTCACCACCTCCCTCCAGTTTCCCTGCCTCATCAGATTCCCAGTATCCTCCCATTGCTATCCCCAAGATTCAGGGCTGAACCACCAAGCCAGGACCCTCCTCTCCAGCACATTCTGTGTTGCTGCTTGGTGCAGGGGGAAGGAAAAAGCAACATTAAAGCCACCCTCCTCCCACATCTTTTTAGCACCTTGGGAGGAAGCAGCCTGTCTACCCGCAGCTTTTTTTGCTCCTTTCCACTTTTTTTTCCATGGCGCTGTCAGAAAACACCATGTCACGGCTGGGAGGGCAAGGGGGATCATGAGAAATGAGTGGTTTTCCCAGGAATTTCTGGGTGTGGAGCCAGGTCGTTTCCAAACCTGGCAGTGCCACCCACAAAAACCATCAGTGGAGGTTGGGGAGAGAGGAAAAAGGCAAGGAGAAAGGGAGGGAAGAGGGAGAAAGGGAGGGAAGAGGGAGAAAGGCTTTCCCTGCCCCACACTGAGGTGGTCTCGAGCAGGTTACCTGGCCCCCTGGCCCCTTCCCGGCTCGCTCGGGGCTGGCAGCTCCCCTGGAAAAGCACTACTGCTGGATATCCCAGGTGCCGGAGTGGGGTCCCCACCAGGTTCCCCCCGAGCCGGGGTGGTGGGGTAGGGGGAGAGCACCGGAGCAGGGCTGGGAGTGGTGGTTCCCAGGGGAATGCCAGTGACAGGGGGTGAGCCAGTGGTGGAGGAGGCTTTCTTCCCACAGGATTCGCAGCAGAGCTTGTTGTATCCAGGGATGGAGCAGTAGCGAGCCAGGACCTCCATCTGGCAGAAGATGGATTTGTCCCCGAGGCAAGGCTCCCCTGGAGAGGGACAGAGCGGCACAAAATGAGGTGGCATTAGGCTCCTAGCCCTGCACCTCTTCAATGGGATTCCCAAAGGGAACAAGGTACCCTTTCCTATGTGCTGCCTACCCACATAGGAAGCGGGCAAGAGAGACCTGGAAAATGAAGCCAAAGTACTGAAGGATTCTATGCATGGAGAAAAAACAAGAGAGCATGGGATGCTCCAAACCAGGATGCACCTCGCCCCAACTATGAAGGACTCCAAGGGGGAAAATCCAGAAGCCATCTCCCTACCTAAAAAAATTCCAAGGTAAAAAGGAAAGGGCATAAAACCCGGGAGGCAAAAGGAGCGCAACACGGAAACTGCAGGACCTCACACACCACAAGATGGCAATGGAGGAACGGGCTTCGGAGCAGAGGCATCAGGGAGGCAGCAGCGGAGGGTAAAATCCCCCAGGAGCACTGCTGGATGTGCTCCCACCTCTGCACTTCCCACAGGGAGGTGCAGAAGTCCTCGGGAGGGTTATGGGTTAGGGAAGCACCGCCCTTACACATGCACGGGCACTTACTGGAGGAGATCTTGCTCACGGGGTTTTTGGCTCCGTCCTGGGGCACCCGCTGCCCTTTGGTCGTGCCGTGGTCACCATCAGCACTGGCAGTGATGCCAGAGAGCTTCCCTGTGGAGAGAGCACCACGATGCCCAGCAGCCACAGAGGTTGGGGGCACTCAAAATACCTCGGGAGGGTGTTCGTTTTGTTTTAAGGGCTCTACTTAAAAATTAAATCCCATGAGGAGCACGTGGTTGGCTCAGCATTTAAGCCACTCAAACCCCACCCAAGATAAACTTGAGGGTGCCCATCTCCATCAACTCTTCGCATCTTCAAACTGCCAGAAACCCCAAAACCAGACAAGGCCAGGGCTAAGAGCAGAGAAGGGAAATATTTTGGCTGGCTTTTAACTTTTTTTTGCTGCCAGCAGCATCAGGGACGTTCAACCCAACCTTGTCTGCTGGCACCCCCTAAAGCCACAACGGGCTGGAGGCATTCACGGGGGTCGATACCCACCAGCACGTGCCCCATCCCATTGCTACCTCCTCCTCCTCCTCCTTCTTCCTCTCACCCGGGCAGAGGGCCACATGGCAGCCCTGGATGGCCTCCGGCTTGTCACCCTCGCAGCGCGCGCCGCTGTCACTGCCCTTGCACACCACCTGCCGCTGCTGGACACCTTCTCCACAGGTCGCCGAGCACTGTGCCCAGACACACAGACAGGCAGTCAGTGACGGTGTGGGGACAGCCCCCACACCCCAACTGCACCCCAGGATGTGCTGATGACAATTCCTCAGGTGGATATTGCTTTCCGATATGGGGTTTCTCTCCCTGTCTCCCAAACCCCCATGCTCTCTGCACAGGGATGCCCTCCCCTCTCTCATTTTCAGTGAGCCAGGGAAAACATCACTGGCTCTTGTCCCTTTATCCCTGGAAGTGTTCAAAGCCAGGCTTGGAGCAACCTGGTCTGTGGAAGTGGAAGGTGGCCTGACCAAGGCAAGGGGTGGGAATGAGATGGGCCTTTAAGGTCCCTTCCAACCCAAACCATTCCAGGATTCTGTAAAAATATCACTGCCACTTGTATCCTTATCTCCACCAAGGCCAGGCTGGATGGGACTCTGAGAAACCTGGTCTAATGGAAAGTGTTCCTGTCCATGGCAGGGAGGTTGGACTAGGTGACCTTTAAAGCTCCCTTTTAACCAAACCATTCTAGGATTCTACTCTATGATTTCCTATAAGCACTCGACCTTCACACCCACCTCCCATACCCCTCCTTCCAGGGGCTTCCTCACCTCAGACCAGGCTCCTGTCCTCCACTGTGTGGGGCAGGGCAGGCGGCCGCAGGGCCGGCGCGTCTCAGGGCGCTGCCCGGGGCAGTATTTGGCGTGCAGGGTGCGGTTGGTGCCATCCTGCAGGCGCTGCATGCACTGCACCGCCCGCGCCTGCACCCCCAGCTTCCCGCAGGAGCGGCTGCAGGCACCCCACTCCTCGGCCACCCACCTGCCAGGGTGGGAAGATGGACATGGAGAAGGCATTTGAGGTGGTGCTCACGCTGAGAACGCGACCCTGAACCCCTCCCGAGAAGGATGGGAGCACCTCGGGCCACACAGAGAGGACCTACATGGGCTGGGAGCATTCCTGGAGGTTACAGCGCCTCCGGATTGGCTTCAGCTTCTTGCTGTTGTCACAGAAGTTTCTATGCACCATCCGGTTGTCGCTTTTCCGACGGCAGCCGTACTTGGTGTACTGGATGCCTGAAGGGGCAGAGCATGGGCAGCGAGGTGATGGGTGTGGGAGTCCCTCCAGGTTCCCCCAGGTCCCTCTCCTGCATCCCGGCTGGGATATGCGCTCTGGAATGTCACCACTCAGGTGACACCCAACGTTTGCCGAGGATGTTCACGTGGCTGCTGGACCCCCCCGGCGTCCCCCAGGCTGCTGTGGGGTGCACACAGCTCGTGGAAAATGTCCCAGCCCATGGCAGGGGTTTGGACCAGGTGACCTTTAAAGGTTCCTTCCAACCCAAACCACTCTGATTCCCAGAGCACAAGGTGTTCCCTGTGATCTGAGGGTCAGATCCCAATGGCCATATGGGAACGAGGCTTTTATCAGCAAACCCCACGCCTACTTCCGTGCAAACTTTAGGAGTGGTCGTCTTCAAAATCACTATTTCTTGGCTCAAATCCAATTAAAAACAGCCAACAAGTTCAAAAATTATAGCAGGTCCATGGCTAGACAGACAAAGGTACACACAGAGTCACGTAAGCCTGTTTCCATAAGAAACCCGGCTAAAACGCCCACTTAAACTGCTGTGCAATAATTTCTCCTTGCCAGAGATGCCCCAAGGGGCTCACACACCCTCTACCATATCCAAGCATCCCCCCAGGCATGCCCTGTAGGCTGTTAGGAAGAGGAAGTTACCTCCTCC
This sequence comes from Eulacestoma nigropectus, assembly GCA_013397775.1. Lineage (NCBI taxonomy): Eukaryota > Metazoa > Chordata > Aves > Passeriformes > Eulacestoma > Eulacestoma nigropectus. The sequence continues at coordinate 25,560 of VZTE01002996.1, forward strand.
ACACGCCTTGGAGCACTGGGACCAGCTCTTGAGGGCCCACTCATAGGAATCCATCTCCTCAAGCAGGACATTGTTATTTCCAATTATGGGCAGCAGGTCTTCATGGATAATGTACCGGTACATGAGGCTGCTCCTTGCCTCCTCCTCCTGAGGGATGACCTGCAGGCACAGAGGGAACAGTCAGAGCGGGGGGAAGAATGATGCCATGGGAGAGGGACCACATGGCAAGGTGGCCTATGCCCAAAACTGGGGATGACCACAGGGATGGATGGGAGCACAGACCTGCCGTTCCCTGCATGTCCAGGGAACCCAAACCCTACCTCCCCAAATACCAGCATAACTAAAATGGGATCTAGAGCCATAAGTAATTGCTGCAGAGCAAAATGCAGCTGAACTCAAAGGCAAGTGCCCAAGCAACATGTCCTTGTGCCATTCCCTCACCCCATTTGCCACCCCTTGCTTTTGGCTGGCTCATTCCCTGGATTTAATGACATGCCCCACACCCTTCCTCTACCCACATCCTTCCATCACCTGCCACATCACACCTCAGATCACCCCTCCTGTCTGTGACAGTCATCCCCAAGCCCCACAGAGCTTGTGCCAGCCAGGCTTACCAAGACACTGATGGCCTCATGGAGGGGACCGCTGGTTTTCACACTCTCCTTGCCTTGTTCCACAGTGTATTCCCACTCCAAGCCCATCTCAATGAACACTTGGTTTTTCGCTTCTTTGCCCTTGGCATTCAGGATGAAGTTCCCCGTGGCTTGATTCTTAACAGCTAGAGGAGAAAGGAGATATTTTCAGTATCATTCCCTCTGGTCACTCACTTTGGAGTACTGGAATGACCTAAACAAGACCCTTTTTGGTGGGAATTATCAGAAAAGGGTTGAGAAAGGGGGAAGGGAGAGGTGGACTAGGGTGTGGTCACCAATGCTGTGGGATGCTGGCTCCATCTCTTCTATCTGAAGGTGCCTTGCTCCAGCTGGGATCTCAAACATCTTCAAAGCACCTGAAAGGGAGGGACAAAGGATGGAGGGAAGAGAAAGAGCAGGTTTCTCCAAATGGACACGTGAATCCAGCTCGTGAATCCGCTTCCAAACCCACCCAGCCCTCTCACCTGGCTGCTTGGGGGTCTTGGCCAACGTGCCCTTCACCGTCCGGCAGTGGGAATTGTCCCCCCCGCAGACCCCACACTTGTCATCCTGCTTCAGGGAGCCAACCTCCTTGTCACAGCCGACGTGCTGGCACCCGGGGGAGGAGAGGACAAGCCTGAGGTTACATGCCTGCGGCCCAGCCCAGGGTTACAGCCCTGCGGCCCAGCCCATCGCTCTGCCATCCCCTTTGCTGCACATTGGCTTGGTCCCCCGGGACAAAACACCTGTCCCCAAGGGGCTGAGCTCTCTCCTGGCCAGGGAAAGGACAGGGACAGTCCCACAACAGCTCCTCACCACACACTCTCCCCGGACGCAGATGCTGTAGGGGTCCCGGTAGCTGCAGCGGGTCCCGTCGTGAACAACCTGGTTCATGAACACCACGTCTCCTGTGCCCTCGGACTGGCAGATCAGCTCACACTTCTGAGCATCTGCAGCAAAGGAAAAGGGAAAGGGGAAAAAAAGAGAGGTGGGGGGGCAAAAGGGGTTGTGGAAATACATTAGGGTGAGTGAAGACAGAAACCCATCTCAGCTTGTACCCCTAAGCACAGCCACAATTCCAAAGCCCAGGATACTCATGTGGCTTATCTCCCAAGTCCATTTGCTGCTCAAGAGCCTGCACTTTTGCCCAGTATACACTCAGGAAATTAAGGGAAGGACAGGACACACTACATGAGGCCGTAACGCAAGTAGGCAGCTCTGCTCTGGAAACAGGCTGGGAGAGCTGGGAGTGTTCAGCCTGGAGAACAGAAGGCTCCAGGGAGACCTTAGAGTCCCTTCCAGTGCCTGAAGGGGCTCCAAGAGAGCTGGAGAGGGACTTTGGACAAGAAGAAAGGCCCAGAGTGACAGGACAAAGGGGAATGGCTTCAAACTGTCAGAGCGCTGGGTTAGATGGGGTATTGGGAAGAAATTCTTCCCTCAGAGGATGGTGAGGCCCTGGCACAGGTTGCCCAGAGCAGCTGTGGCTGCCCCATGCCTGAAGTGTTCTTCCAACCGTGAGTAATCTGGTCTAGTGGAAAGTGTCCCTGCCATGGCTGCGGGGTTGGAATGAGATCATCATTAAGGTCCCTTCCAACCCAAACCATTCTGTGATTCCATGATTTTAAAAAGTTGGCTGCTTGATGCTGGCTTATTGCACAACAGTTTCCAGCTCAGGAGCTTCCCACCACCCAACATCTCTGCAGCTGGCACAGTCTCCATCCCAGGGTGATGGCCACCAGGGCAGACTCCTCTGGAGGATTCTGGCTACTGCTCGTTTGCTAGGACCTGCCACCACTCACCGTCATGATGCTCGTAGGGAAGCCAGGAATGTTTGCTGTTCTGGTGGGTGTAGTAGGAGTTGCGCTTGGAGCACTGCTGGGCACGGAAATCCTGGTAGGGCCCCGGGCACTCCTCAGCATTGCACACCTGGTACTCGTAGGTGGCTCCTGGGCACTGGTGCCCTCCATATGCTGGGCTGGAAAATAAATCCAGTGGGTTGTAAGAATGTTGGAGAGGGGATGGTATTCAACCCCAACACAGCTCAGTGCCCGAATACACAGCACAGCTCCCGCAGGAGCAGATGTCCCCATCCCTGCCAACAAGGGGAAGAGGCAGGAGCCTCTGGCTCGCGGCCACTTCCAGCTGGGAAAATGGAGGGAGGCAAAATCCAAACGTACGGCGGGTTGTCACAGCTCCGGCTGCGGGATCGCACGCCTCCCCCGCAGGTCCTGGAGCACGAGCCAAACTTGGACCAGGAGCTCCAGCTGCCATCCTGGCTGTAAGGCTGCTCTGACGTCTTCCAGATGCAGTGGCCCTTGAAGCACCACTGGAAGGGAGGAGAAGGAATGAGTTCCACACCTCTTCCAAGGCGCTCAGCACCAGTGGAGAGCCCTCCTGCACCCACAGCACTACAGAAATGGTAAAGCACGGGAGGAAGGTGCTCTTCATCGTGCCCTCGGACACATCCCTCCCATAGGAAGCAGGACCAGCCCCTACCTTGCCAGGAGAGCACTCGGTCCCATCCAAGGGCGGCCCCTTCTTGGTCTTGCAGAAGTAGGGGTTGTCCGGGTGGCTGCACCAGAGCTGCTTGCAGGGGTCGAAGGTGCGGAACTGGGGAGCACAAAGGAGCTGGGCTGGGACAGCAGCGGCGAGTGCCAGCAGGCTGGTGGCAGCCAGGCTGGCTGAGGGTCCTGGGGAGGGGGGACAGCATGGCCATACAGCCCGTACTCACTGCCGTGCATGTCTTGTAGCCCACGCCGAAGTCGAAGCGGCACTGCTCGTCCATGGAATAATTGATTCCTGGCAGCTCAGGTAACGTGGGCCACTGGTGTTCAAAGGGGTCATCCAGGAGGCAGTCGTAGGAGCTGCAGAGTCAGACATAGAGGATTTCCCTCCAGCACCCCATCCCTCAGCTCCAGGCCACTCTCCAAATTCAGCTATTGAGAGATTTGAATTATCATGGAATCCCGGAATGGTTTGGGTTGGAATGGTCCTCCAAGGCCATAGAGTTACACCCCCCCTGCCATGGGCAGGGACACCTTCCACTATCCCAGGTTGCTCCAAGCCCCATCAAACCTGGCCTTGGACACTTCCAGGGATCCAGGGGCAGCCACAGCTTCTCTGGGCACCCTGTGCCAGGGCCTGCCCACCCTCACAGGAAAAAATTTTTCCTAATATCCCATCTAACCCTACTCTCAGTGGGAACCCATTCCTCCTTGTCCAAAGTCCCTCTCCAGCTCTCTTGGAGCCCCTTTAGGCACTGGAAGAGGCTCCAAGGTCTCCCTGGAGCCTTCTGTTCTCCAGGCCGAACACCCCCAGCTCTTCCAGCCTGTCTCCAGAGGCACTCCAGCCCTGGGAGCATCTTTGAGTACAAAACGCCACCAGCCACAGTCTGAAGGGGGAACATCCCCTCCCAGCTGGAAGGGGCATACTGGATGTAGCGGCTGAGCTCCTGTTTGCTGCAGCGGGACCAGTGGTAGCGGTGGAAGGCGGCCTGGACCAGCGGCGCCATGATGCTCCCCATGCTGGTCTCATCGGCGCAGCGGTTGCCCTGGCCGTCGTGCTCCATGCCCAACCTGACGGGAAAACCCCAAGTGATTTACGCCTGCAGAAAGCAGCAGAAAACCCCCTTTGCAAAGAGAGGGGCACCACCACAGCCAGCTCTGCCCCCATGACTTACACGTGTCCGGTCTCGTGGGCAACGACGAAGGCCGAGGAGAAGCCATCCTCGTGGTTGAGGGTGCAGCTGCGGAGAGGGTGGCACATCCCCGTCACCGGAGCATAGCCTGGGGCAAAGATAGAAGGGAAGGACAGAGGAGAAGAAGAGAGAGAAAACCTTTGAGAGAGGAGGGGAAAAAAATGAAAAATTAAGGAAAAAAAACCCCACAAGTACATAACCTGGCTTCACTGCAACAGAGGAGAAAACAGAGGGGAAGGCGCTGAAGAGGAGGGGCTGCCCAGGTCACTTGGGTGGCAGCCCAAGGACTTGCTCACCTGTGTGACCACCCTGGCGCCAAAAGCCAGCAGAGGTTGCTCTGGGGCTTGCTGGCACTTCTGTGCCCTCGTGCCAATGCACCTGGGCAGGCAGGAGGGCAGAAACAGCACCCAAGATACCCTATTAGCGTGGGTGGCCACCACCTCCCAGCCTGGGAGTGGTATCCCCTGCATTCTTCTTCATTTAAAACAAATAAAGAAGGAAAAAGAGAGAGAAGGAAAGGCAGGAGGCTCTCCCCAGAGCCCTGCCAAAACCCCAGCCCTGCTCCCCACAGGGTGCACACACACATGCACCCGCCCCGGCACCAGGACCCCAGCCCTCGATCAAGTGCAGTGCAGTGGGGCAGCTGTGGGCAGGGAAATCTTCCCCCACCCAGGCAGCAACACATCACCTCCATTTTGGTCACTCTTCCTTTCTTTCTCACCTTATTTCTGCCCAATTCGATTAACTTGTTGGCACACTCCAGAATTTACTCCCCAGATTTTTTAAAGTATGTTGTTTTTTTAAGGCTGACCCTTTTTGGCATCAAGAGAGTTAGAGAAGGAAGGACTTACAGGTCAGAGAGGCAAAACGCAGGGCAGGACCATGCTGGATAACCATGCCCTGGGGATTGGGATGCTGGAAGAGGAGAGTTCAGTGAGCCGAGAGTGGGCAGCAGCAGGAGAGAGGTGCTGATGAGCTGAGGGAGATGCACATCCCTACACCCACCCTGGCCAAACCACAGGGTCCACAGAGCCCCCTTATCCTCGTGGGACACTTGATCCACACCAAGTCACACCCATAATGGGGTTTAACCATATAATAATAAATCAAGCCCTGGATAAATCATTTGAAAATGCTTTTTTTTCCCCCATGAAACCTTCCACAAGAAAGAGTAAAGATATGGGAAGCTCTCTCTACAAGGAGAGAGCAAATGTATTTTGTCTAGGATGAAAACTGGTTGAATTCCCAACCAAAGAAGCTGTGGATAGGAGATGGGACAAAGGAATATGAAAAGGTGGATGCTCATGAAGGCATTTGCAATGAAGACTCCAGTAAGAATTGGAAGGACTATAAAAGGATCTCCACAGGAGAATGATGGTGAGAAGTAACTGCCTGGAAAAGATTTAATTCTGATCACAAGCATCCTTCAGCCCAGGCCAGAAAACCCCCTGTGCCACCCACTGTAGAGGGACATGGAAACTCTGGCTGTTGACAAGACTTCTACAGCAGCAATTAATAATTTACGACACATCTGTTCACTGCTTTTCTCTACAAAGGGCAGAGATTACGTGGTGCCACACTCTGGTCCCTTCATTCCACGCATCCCTGAGCTCAACAGGGGTGTTGGGAATCCGCAAGGACTTTGTTTGGAGGAAAAGAGGCAAGAGCAAGCAGAGTGTTACTATTCCAGCAGCCCAACCAGCAGGAAGTTCCCAGTGGATGAGGAGCTCCTTGTGCCATGCAGCACAGCCAGGCAAGGACACAGCAGCCACGGGGACTTCTGCGGAAAGGAAACATCCATCCCAGAGATGTGTGACAAGCAGAGAGCCAGATCCACAGGGAAAAGTGGAAGGAGCTGGAATGAGCACCCCTAGAGCAGGGCTACTCCATCGATCTCACGACTCCTTCCCACCAAGGGGCAGCCCAGGGAGTCTCCCCATTCTGCCAAAAAAGGTCCTCTCATGAATGCCTTTGGACACAGTCACTTTGCCAGGAAGGGTCTAGAAAAACGAAACAAAACCTGGTATTTCAGCCGTGTGACTCTGGACAAGGAGACCATGGCAGGTCACCAGCTTGGCACAACCCAAGGTCTGCTATTTAGTGGCCACAGCACATTCAGGAGGGTTTCCAGCTGGACATCTCCTGAGGTTCATCTCCTGCTGAGGGAGATCCTTTTCAGGGAGGTAATCCAAGTCAGGACAGGTTTCTTTCTCCACCCTTCCTTCCTCCTGTGCACACCAGGAGGACTTGTGCTACAGATCAGGGTGACTTTACCACCCCGTTCATGGCATCAAATGGAGCCTCCTGATGGAAATCCAGACCTGGCCACCAGTGTGGAAAGCAGGAGATGGCAACTTGGAAGCAGCAGGCTCAGAACTGGAAGAAGTCACCTCTCGTGATAACACCAAAGCACCTGTTTTCCCAATGGAGCCATGAAACACAAGAAGCTTTCCTGAAAATTTTATTAGCGAGGCCTCCAACTTCTCGGACCATGCCAGCACAACCTCTGCACCAAGAGGGTGAGAGATCCCTGCAGTAAAACTTCCTCTTTGGCCCAGGGTTTATTGAATCCTCCCATGTCCAAGAAATAAATCCATATAAAAACAGGTTTTAAAGGTCCTCCAAAGGGTGGAATACATTGATTGTCCCCATGGGGCTTCCTGTGGTATTTCATCTTTTTTTATCTTATTTTTATATTTTTAAGGCACTTTGGGCCAAGGGGAGGACTGGTAAATGAAATCAAAGAGCAAGAAAATAAGTAAATAAAGATATTTTATCCATTCAGGTTGATGCTCTGGATTAATACTCTGTCTCTTTCTTCTTCATCATGTGAAGAAAAAAATACCAATTTTTATAACCTTTTTTCTGGACCTCACTGGCCAAGAAACAGACTGTGCTTGCAAGAAATCCTCTCCCCTCGCTGGCTTTTTCCCCCAGCAAACTGCACATACCTGATCGAGACAAATACAGTACCTTGCATACCTGCGGGCCCAAAATCTTGCCTGGTGAGGAAGATGGCATGGTCATGGTACTCGGCGTGCTCCGGGTCGGAGCGCTGCTGCGAGTGCGCCCAGCGGCACACCTGCTCCAAGCTCCGGGATGGATTCCCCCGCTCGATCAGGCTGACTGACTGCGGAAAGAATGGAAAACTCACTGCTGGGAAGAAAAGGAAGAGATGTCGCCCTTCCCCTGGAAACCAAAGAGGTTTTATCCCAGGTGGGAGACAAGAAGCTGCAGGAGGACTCGCTTGGGAAGCATCACATCTTCATTCATCTGCTCACTATTTCCTACATCGTCCCCTGAACCTGAGAAGTGACGTAGCTGGACAAAGCAGCTGCCTCCAGAGCCGGCTTTGGGGAGGATAAATTGTCCCTAACAGAGCCTGGCAGTTCCTATCCTGTCGTATCACCACAGCTCCAAATCCCTTCCCCTCCATACATCATCCTCCAGCCCAGAGCACAAACATCGCTGGGAGGAAGCCAGACAGATTGTTGGCTTTCTCAGGTGGAGATGATGTTCCTGGTCCCATAGAAGCCTCCAAAAATGGGCCGGCCTTTGTCCTTATCCCTGCTCCTCAGAACCATCCCTGGATCGCCTGGATGTGTTGGATTTCTGCCAGCCAAGCACATTTCTAGAATAAGGAAGTTTTTCTTCAAGACCTAACCAGTCTTATTTGTGGATCCCACACACACAGAGACATCACTGTGTTGAGTCATTAACACCCTTGCTAGAACACTTCCTGTGGGACAGGGGCTTGCCCCAAAAAAGTACAGAAAATCACACTGTTTAAAAGAAAATGCAGCTGCTGTGCTCAAACAAGCCTTAAAAAATAAGTGCAGCCTGAGAAACCACATGAAAACTTCTCAGGAAACCTTCCCACGCTTTTCCTGGCCATGCCCAAGCCACACAAGAGCTACAGGACAGCCATGGAGCCGAGTCAAGGAGATCCTGACCTTAGCTTCTCCTCACTAATACCCAGCTCCTCTCAGTGTGGGAAGCCACCTTTATCCCACCATTTACAGAGCTCTGAGGAAGCCTCTGTGGTTTTTCCCACATCCTAGAGCAAGCAGACAACAGCAGATCACAGCCACCCACCACCTCCCTGAGAGCCTCATAGGCCAGGGGGCTATCCAGGCCCTCAGCTCCCAAAAACCAGGCTAAGGAGGGTTCAAATCCACCCCTGCCCAGCACAGTTGTCATTTGGGCTCCAACAACTGCCACGCTTTCCCAAGCCAGGGCTTACCTAAGTGCTAAACAAATACTAGAGCATCTCCTGATCACCACATCCGAGCACTGGATTTACCTGACGATATCCCACCATGATCATCCTGACCAGCACGATGTTGATGTGAACGCCCAGGGACTCGTCGTGATAAATTTCATCCACCTGAAGAAGGGAGGGAAATCCAACAAGGAAGAAGTTAAGGCCATCCCAGCTCTCAAACCCCTCCTGTCCTGCATGCTCCCATGTTCCACACCCTTCCCAGCTTTCCAAGACCAGGTGCAAAGACCTCAACCCCCTCCTCCTCCCACCGGCAGTGTGGGGTTTTTTTTACCCATTTTCCCATGTGTAAAAAGCACAAAGTCAAAAAGCCAATCTGGAATAAGTCAAAATTTCCCCAGGAATGGCTCAGATGGTCAATGACATCACCCATTTCCATCAAGGGCTGCGTATCCTCCACCGCATTTCTCAATGAGCCATTGCCCCTTTGGAATATGAATCCCTCAGAGGGATGGAAATGCTTCAGACTCCAGCATCCAAAGGAAAAATGGCTTTTTGATACAATCCTTTGCCTCTCCCCAAAGCCAGGGCTTTCCTCAGTCACATCAGTGAGTCAAACCTGACCTATGGCTTCAGAAATCCCGGGAGAAGGCAACACAATGAAGAGAACAGGGCGGGCTCATGAATCAATGCGATTTGTACCGTTGTCGGCTATTAAAAATGACCTTGCAAAGGAAATAACCAGCTAAAACCTTTTCCTTCTGCGTTTCCAGGATGAATAAACAAATTCTACTCCTAAATGCTACCAAGAGAAAAGGACATCCCAATGGAAAAGGTCTCCGAGTGCCGAGTGCAGTGACAGCCGGCCATGGAGAGAGGCATGGAGTGGGCAACCACAAAGTCATGTGAGATCCTGCACCTCCTGCAAAGCACATGGGAAAACACAGCCCCGAGAAGAAAAAAACCCTGATTTTTTCCCAAAAAGCCTCCCAAATGAACAGTTCCACAAATGGGGGTTCGCTGCAGAAGTTGAGGAGACCAAATTAAGATCATTTTTAATATTGACTAGAATTCATGTTCTAAGTAAAATATACTTTTTCAGCTTTGTCCAAGGGGGGGAATAATTTGCCTCAGCTCTATCATAGCTTTCCAGACTAGATGAAGGTTATAAAGCCAGATTTATGGATCTTTTCTATTTTTTCCTCCATTCCTTTGGGGATTTTTAATCTTACATCAGGGGTTGGGTGACAACTACCCTTCTACTGCTGCCCAAATCCAAGTCAGATATTCCCCAGTGTGTTTTACAAGCCCCCAGTTTCCAGCCTGGGATTCCATTTGAAATACCCACTCAGGCCTGTTTTAAACCCAAAAACCCAGTGTTAACCTTCTCCCCATGATGACCAATACTCCCATAGGGTGCCTCTGAGCCATGCAGAGAGGTAATACAGATCCTCAGCCTTGAATGCAGCAAAAGCAACTATAAAAAATTTAAATCAATCAATAAACTGCCAGTCTCTCCCCCTTAATGTATCCCTTTGGATGCAGAAGCTGCGAGAGCCGAGGGGTATTTTATGCATCAGTGTGGAAAGATAACGCTGGTCAACCCACCCTCAGCTCATCCTTGTTTCCCGTGGTTGGGATGCTCCTTCACCCTCTTCCTTTTGTAATAATGAGAATATGATGGATTTTTTCCGATCCCAACCCTATGTTTTTGGGGATGTGCACAGAAGGGTGGAAGGTCATGCAGCGTTGCAGCTGCAAACATTACTCAGGGCAACAGACCCACTGAAGTACAGAGGATCCAGCCCAGCAAGGAGCTGCAACTCCCCAGGGACGTCAGGCTCAGCCCTGGGTTTTAGGATGTAGGAGGCTTTGGCATCCCAGAGAAATCCCACGTCTTAAGTTTGATCCCTTACAAAACTATTGGTAATATGACAGGGTGGGAAAGTGTGGAGAGAGGGAGAAATTAAAACTATGCTTGAAGAGATGCAGAGCCGGAGCTGGGGGATGGTTTAGGGAACAAGGCAGGAAACACAACCATTTCCTTCACTTTTCCAAATCTTTATGCATTTTCCTTCACCCCCAGCACTTGTCAGGAGCTGGAGCTTCAAACTGACAGAGGGTAGGGTTAGATGGGATATTGGGAAGGAACTGAGGGAAGTGACAGTGGTGAGGCCCGGGCACAGGTTGCCCAGAGAAGCTGTGGCTGCCCCATCCCTGGAAGTGTCCAAGAGCAGGTTGGAAAGGGCTTGGAGCAACCTGGGATGGTGGAAGGTGTCCCTGCCCATGGTAGGGCATTGGAATGGGATGAGCTTTCATGTCCTTTCCAACCCATTCCATGGTTTTAGGATTCTATGGTCATCCACCAGTGCTCTGCTGCTTGCTGCCTGCTCCTGAGGAACCCTCAATCCATCAGGATGAGCCACTTTCCTGCCTTAGGCACCTCTCTACCAGCCACGACCTGACCTTGCTGGGACTGGGAGCATCAAGCAGAGCAGCACAGACCTCTCCCTTCCCAGCTGTACAGGATATTTTGGCAGGATGCCTAGCAGATCCTGCTGTATTATTCCAAGATGGGATTTAATTCCATAAATCTTCCTTATAAAGCAGTGCTAAATCCCACTCTCCTCCAGCTCGCAGGGACCAGGCACCCCCTCTCTCCAGCCTCTGAAACAAAGACTTAACCTAAACCCCAGCCCCTGTTTAGCCCAGGGTTTAGGCAGGGATCTGCACCTGACTGATACCAGCTCAGCAGCAACCTTTAGGGTTAATTCAGAAAGCAGATGTGGAACCAGACTGCCTCAGGCTATGGACTTCCCTTTACAGCCAGATATAAATAATTGATTGAGGGGGGAAAATAAATCATATCAAAAGGGCTTGGCGCTGGCTGCTGTGAGGGCTGCGGCCCTGCAGGCCCCAAGTTTTGGGGCAGGGGGGAACATCAGCAGGGCCAGCTTCCCCAAAGTGCTCCAGTGCCTGTGGAAGAAGTGGGGATGGAGCTGGAGGGGCCGAGCATCACCTTGGAAATGGAAATTCACCTGGAGAGCAGTTTGCAGGCTTGGCACAACTCCCCCTGCCCTCTGCAGAGGCCATTAAGCAAATCAGTGTCTCCAGAGAAACCCCTTCCCCAAAAATACCTGTTCAGCAAAGGGCTCCAGTAAAGGGGCCCACATCCCCGAAGCCATGGGATAAAGATCCTCTTATCCCTCTCATCCATGCTCAGCCTGTTTTACACCCTCACCTGGCAGGAAATGCTCTCCTCATTCATTTAAAATGGAGTTTTTCCACCTATAAACAACCCAGCCTTTAAGGCTCGCAGTGAGTTAAGGGCAAACCAGCAGGAACGACCACCCCATAGGACTCCCCCCAACCCTGCAACACCAAGGAGACAGTGGCAATACTTTACAGTGAAACAAACATTAAAACCTGGGAGCAGGGAAGGCTGCCTCCCTAAAACCCTGCAAACCTCTGGCCAGCCCCGAGTCTGCAGCCCCAGACATGAGATCCCGACAGCAAAACCGCATTGGCAACGAGGTCTAGACCTCGCCGTTCTTCAGGGAAGGAAAACAAAGGGAGAGACATGAGAAGAATTTGCCAAACCAGCAGAATAGCTGACATTTCAAAACGCCGGGATCGCTTACTCAGAGCCAAGTCATCTTTAAACTCCTTTCTTTTATTTCCTCGCTCGGTTTTCACACTGGTGGATTTACCCTGAGCCTCTTTGCTGGGGCTGGGGGGTTAGGAAGGGAGGGAAAAGTCCCCCTTACCACATTTTTGGGCTTGCATCCCCTGTAGGGATGCATAATGTCACCTCTGTGAGGGCTGACCCACATTATCTGTGGGGTGGAACAGAGGAAGGGGAGATTAGTTCAGGAGGGCAAGACTAGATTTTATCAGAGCTCTCTACAAAACAAGGCATGTTGTCCCAAAAAAACAGCAACAAGCATGTAAGCCTATACAGAGGGTAGGGAAAAGTGCATGGACACATGAGAGATATCAGATATTTTTGTTATTATCAGTTAGCAAGGAAGTGGCTCATAGACTCCTCACCTAAAAAAAAGCATACACAGGTTAAAATTAAAGCTGAAGTTTTAATTTTTGTCCCCAAACCTTCTCTTCTGTGGGGTCTCAGTAGCACTCTTTGTTGCTCTGCCCTTGGGAACAATAATTTCAGCTGGAGCCAAGCAAGTCCCAGCCTGGAAAGGGCTCTGACTCATGAGGTTTCCCTAGTAACCCGAAACAATGGGAAAACACCATGTACCTTTGCATCCTTAACCAAATCATGGGCAATAGCCAACAAAACCCCAGGAAACCAGTTGAGACCAGGGCCAGGTTTAACACAGCCATAGCTTGGCTTCTCCCCTCCAAGCAGAGCCATCCCCAGGCTTGAAAGCATCAGGGATGAGCAGTGGGAAGTCTGGAGGAGAAAACCAAGAAGCCCAACTCCCTGAACGCAAGAGGCCGAAAAGCAGAGCAAAGCACTAAATATTTCCTCTCCTCTTCCTTTTCCGGGGTGCTGGATCCCCTCCTGGTTCCCAGCCCTTGCTCTTAGCAGTCACCATGGCTGGGGGATCCTAATTTTCCTTCTGTAACATCACAATCCCTGCCACAGGCAGCAAGCCAGAGAGGGGAATGGCCTTCCACAGCTACCACATCACCAAACATTCATCCCAAGAGCCCAACAGACCGGTTTTGGTTAGGTGGACACAGCAACGCTCAGCTCGGAGCAGAGATCTGCTCGGTGACTGATGGCAAAAGGGGGAGTTGTGAGACTTTCCCACTCACTCCAACTTGACCCCTAATTCCTGTGCAGCATCCCAGCCAAGAAGGAAAGGGCAGACTAGGAATGCAGGCTGGGAGCTAGCAGGGAAGGCAGCCTGCCTGCAGGGAAGCTCTGAGGTGCATAAAAGGAGCAGTCATCCTCATGTCAGCTTCCTGGGATGGACACAGCACCCTTCACTGAAAAGCATCAAATTTCTGGCAATGAAATAAGGGTTGTGGGGGTTGTTTCTTTTTAAAAAAAAATTCTCCGTGACAAATCATTTATCACCAAGCTTCAGCTGACACAGAGTTCCTAATAAAGGGTTTTGTGTCTTGGGAAGAGCCCCGAGACCCTACCTACAGCAGCGCTGGGAAGGGATACGTGTCCCACTGCCCCCTCGGCACTCAATGGAGATCTCAGAAAAAGCCAGGGAAGTTTATCATCAACTTCCAAGCTCACTGCCCCCTTTCCTTGGGATATATCTTGATAGGAGAGCTCCTAGACAGGAAAACTTTCTCAGTTGGCTCCCTGACATGCTCCAGCCCAGCTCATTAAGTCCTTTCCTCATCACAGGGCTGGCCAAGCCTCTTCTCCTTCTTCCCTTTGCCTCCAACTAATGGGATTAATGTCCAGCTGTGTGGTCTCAGCAGGCTCCTCCCCGCCAGGCCCCCGGCATTCTCCTCTCTCCCTCCCTCTGCCACCCAGGCCAGAAAGCAGGACTCTCTTTTTTCTGCTGAATCGGGTATTTTAAGGCAATCTGAGCCGGCAAGGAAACGAGGTGGCGCCAAGGGAAGAGGAGGCGGACAGAGGTCACGACAAAGCTGGCAGGAAAAAGCACTAAAAACCAGAAAGAAAGAAGGGGAAGGAGGTGGGGGGAGAATATATAGAAGGAAATAATACTTGCGGGGAAGTATTTGTTGCCTGTATTATCCTGGGGTTTTGCCCCCCCCATTAAAGTCTCCAGTGCCGCCTTTAACTGAATAGGTGGTGGGTCCTCCCTTCTCCCAGCGCAGCATCCCACGCATTCACTCCCTGAAAAGTCCTGCCCGCGGGGTAGGAACCATGAAATGCGCCTGAAAACCGACCTTTTGATTAGAGCTGACAATCCCCAGGCACTCAAACTGTCCATCCCACTCACCCACCCTGGGATCGGAAAGGAAAAATGACATCATCTCCAACCCCTGTAACGTGGGAAGAGCCCGAGGGCAGAGCAGGGAACCCTGTGGCTTCCCCCTGGCAGGAGGATTTAATAAGCTAGGGGGAGAAACATTCAGAGAGTGAATTTAAGTGATGCCGAGAGCATCCGACCACAAGCATCGGGATAACGTTCCAGAGAATAAAACATTGTGATAAAGGCGTTTGCTTCTTCAACATTTTCCCTATTTGGGACCAGCCACTTTACTCATCCTTCACCCCATCATCCTCTAATCCTACAAGTCCTTCCCCCACTTCGTTGCCAGCCATATGGCAGAAATAATGCCCAAACCAACAACCAACCACCCAAAAGCATCTTTATAACTTGGTTATTCCAGAGCTGGTTGAGCCTTTCGAACATTTTCCATCACTGTGTAAAAGAGCACTTCAAGGAAAATAAATAAATAGAGGCAAGGATAAAGCATGGAAAACAAAACAAAACTGGGAGAGAGAAAGAGATCCTTGAGCATGGACCATATTTGCAGACATTCAGGTGCTGGAGGAGCAAACCTCCCTCAAGATGACTGGATGAATAAATATTGATCCTTCCATGTCTCTTAGGACTTGGGGAATATGGATGTTTTTATCTTAAAAAGGAATGAAAAGGGGTGTAGGGAACCAGTACAGGCTGCCCCAAGTCTCTAAGTGAGGAGAGGTGGAGGAACTGTAAAGCTGCTCTAAACTCCTTTTCAAACATGTCCTGAATGGTTATCCAGGTGCACAGGTTTCCAAAAAGCTTCTGAAAAGCTATAAAAATATTTCCTCTACCAACAAACAGTATTCGGAATAAATCATGGACATCATCATTGCAAAACAAATTACAAATATTACAAATATACAAAAATTTCTAACTAAGTAAGCAAGAACCATTCTCTTTTCTAGCATTTGCTGAGACTTCAGTGACGAGGAGGAAATGGTCTCGGCCAGGAGAAACTTTTGGACTTAGGTGACGGACAGTGACAGCACCAACATGCCAGACCCTGCCATTGGCAAGGGGAAGGTGATGGAGATGAACATCAAGGGGCTCTGCTTTCCATCCCTCCAATTCCTGCAGCTATTAAATGCCAGAGCCGGCTGTGTGAAGACACAGCCCTTCCTGCAGCACTGTTCCCCCTCCCAAACCCATTTCTTTTCCCAGGATAACAGATTTGCAGCATCAGAAGAGCACTAAACCCAGGGAAGAATGGGATTCACATCCCCCACAGCCGAGCCTTACTATGTTCATGAGGGTGAGGACGTAGTTCTGGACGTGCTCCTTCCCATGGAAGCGCACGACTGAGTCATCCACGGCCAGCAGGACCTCGATGTTATAGTCATCCTTCCTGGCGTGGCGCCGCTTGCGCTCCGCGTCCCCCAACCGCTCCGTCATCTGCTCCAGGGAATTCGGGAGCTCACCCACCTGCACGCCGGGCACTGGGCAGGAAAAGAAAGAGCCTTTGAGGTGACCTTACACCACAGTGACACTCCACAAAAGCAGAAATTCAGTAGGGAAAATAAGTAAGAGATTTAACTCTAATGGGATATTGACCTCTGGCTGGTTGCTCGTCCAGCTCGCTCTGTGGTGGGGAAATGGCTCTGAATTGTGAAGACCAGCACTAAAAGATGTGTTAACGATTGGACTTGAGAACCTTAAAGGTTTTTTTCCAACCTAAATGATTCTATGATCTGTTAAAAAGTCAAATCCATGCCACATTTCACAGAATCATCACAGAATCAGAGTGGTTTGGGATGGAGGGGACTTTAAAGCTCATCCTGTTCCACCCCCTGCCATGGGCAGGGACACCTTCCACTAGACCAGGTTGCTCCAAGCCCCATCCTGGCCTTGAACACCTCCAGAGATGGAGCGGCCACAGCTTCTCTGGGCAACAACTTCCAGTGCCTCACCACTCTCCTTTCACAACACAGAGGTGATCAAAACAAGCCTGCACCGCCTCCAGCCCAGCATTTCCTTTCCTTCTTCTCGACTTTAGGCAGTTAAACCCAGCCTAAAGCCACAGAGAGATGTACGAGGGCTCATGGAAGGAGAAATCCTCTCCCCACGTGAAACATTCATTACCAATTGCTGGGAAAGATTGGATTCCAGCAGCCCCTACCTTCAGGATGGAGGTCGTGGCGTGGCTCAGTGCCATCCTGCCGGATGGCCGAGCGCCGATAGACCACATGGGCCCTCCCGTGCTCCTCCGTGTCCTGCTGGCCCCTCTCCAGGGGCTCGATGAAAAACTCATTGCTGTCTGTCCGAATCAGGCCAGCCTGGACTCCACAAAGAAATAAGGAAAAGGGGGGAAAAAGGTGTAGTTTTATATAAGTGTAGGGGGACATTCACACTCAATATACTCGTTAGACATTGAGGCAGAGCACGCACAAAGGGGAAAGGCATCCCAAATCATCTTGATCCTACTCCATGACACTGGGATGGTTCTATTACCGTGTTCATCTATGACAACCCTTAATTTTGCCTGTAGATGGGGGGGCGGGGGAGAGAAGGGTGGAAAAGCCAACCAACAAAAAAACCACCTGGCTGCAATTCAAGTTGTGTCTTTATATGGCTACAAAACTCTCTTCTGTCTCATCCATGAGTTGTGCCGGACCCTGAACTCACGTATACAAGGCTGAAGGGGCTCCCAAGACACTCCTAAGCCTCCCTGAACCCTCCCCATTCCATTCCCATGGTGCCAGTTAGGATATCTGCCATTTCACTGACACTACGAGCTGCAACAAGAAGAAGGAAAGAGAAACCATTCTCTCTGCCTCATGGAGTGCTTGGAAATTAACACAGGGGAATCCTGTCGGAGCAGAAGCCGGAAAGCATTACAGCTCCACCTCCCAATCACTGGAAAGATGAATGACAGGGCAAACATCGTGGAAATGTTGTCCTGGCTACCGACCTGCTCCTAATTAACACCGAGCTCCCATCAAATCCCCCTTACATCAGCCTGAGCGCTCACACCCTGCAGTGCCAGCCGGCTCAGACCTCAGGCAAGGAAAAGGATCACTGGGATTTGGCTTCCATCCCATGGGCAGCCCCCCCAGCTCGGCATTTTTCCCAGCTCCCTCCATGGCGCACGCGTGTGTTCCTTCCTCCAGCGCTGCCTGCTGTTGAAGAGCTGCCTGGAAAGCGCTGGCAGAACACATGGATCTGGTCTTGGAGCAAAGCCTTCGGCAGCATGTACCTACTGGAGTCCTCATAAGGGTGCTGGGGTGTTGAAATGGTTTTCATCAAATAAAATAAAATAAAAGTAAAATATATACAGAGACGTATTTTGGACAGAGGCTGGGGCTCTTCCAAACCTGCCTGGCTCTTTGGGTCTCCTTTGCGTTCACATCCCACTGGATTCATCAGGCAACGGCAAACCTGGCTCTGTTGGATTCCATCAAATTTCCTGCTCCACTTGGGTTTTAATAACTGCTTGACTCCGCTACAAAGCAGGGTTTTGGCCGGTTTTGTTTCACCTCCTTCCTGAGGAATCCAAGTCCTTGCCTGACACACGTATCTCAGGTCCTTTCCACAGGAGACATCCAGGTCAAACCAGGGCAGCCAGGGATTGTCCCCCTGCCCTCAGCCTAGGAGATGGAGAGCACAGCCAGGTTTAACCAGGAGTCTGGGGTACCAGGTGGGGTGGTGGTGATGAGGCAGAGAACAAGCCAGGGAGTCAAACCACAAGTCAGGTTCAGTGATGGCTGGGCAAGGCCATGATGATGGGGCAGGGCACAGAATCATGGAATCCTTTAGGTTGGAAAAGCCCTCCAAAATCGTCGAGTCCAACCATTGACTCAGCATTGCCAAGGCCACCACTAAACCACGTCCCCAAGTGCCACATTTATACATCTTTTCAATCCCTCCAGGGATGAGGAATACAAGCCTGTGCCAGGGCTTGACAACCCTTTCCGTGAAGAAATTCTCGCAATTTCCAGTTCCAAGCCATTGCTCTTTATCAGACAATAAAAGAAGGAGCAGAAGCAGCCCCTGCCCCAGGAGGATCTCTGCTGGGACACCACTACCCCCTCCCAGCCCTGCCACGGGGCGTTTCAGCAGGGGCCAGGCACCCCAAAGCCGGTTTACGGGTTTAGGGCGAAAGCCGGGACTTGCTGAGTCAGGTGGCCGGAGGAAAGCTGTGCTGCCGCGCTGGGGCAAGGCTGGATTAAAATGTGAAAGAGCCTGGTCCCAAGCCACAGCCCACTTGGGTTTGAGCTGCTCTACAGCTCGTGACTAATTACATCTGGCTCAAGGAATAAAGCAGCCCAGACTTTATCCCAAAGGCGGGATGCAATGCACCGCCGACTCCAGGGATGACCGACGGCAAAGGCAATAACGCAGGGATTTGTGTGCCAATCTGGTCAGAGCAGCCCAAGAAATGAAACAGAAGCTGCAGCAGTCACCCTGGTGTTCACAAGAATAAATTAAAAAAACAAAACAACCCAGAAAATAGCATTGCAAGAGGCACGCACCAACCTGCTCGCTCTCAAAGAGGAGCAGCTCGGGTTGTATTTCAGCATTTTGGGAGGGTTGTAACAGTAGAGAGGCAGCAGGAAAGGTCAGATGCCACCCAAAAAGTCCCACTCAGCTTTTCTTGGGCTTTTTCCAAGACTTCAATCCCATCCTCAGTGATCAATTAGCCATGTGCTTTCCACCCTTGATTTTAATTTGATTTAATAATACCAAATCGAATTAAATCGATTGGTGGGACTATCATTGCTGCTCTTTCCAACATGAGATGCTGTCTGCAGCTCTCAGTGAAGGTAATCCCAAACTAGAAAATGGCCCTTTAAAGACAATTCCACTGGAAAGAGGGAAAACATACACCAAACTCACTCCTGCCAGCTCACAGAGGGTGAAGTCTCTTCCCCAGCTCTCCTGTGTTTCCCCAGGCTAAGGGAGAGATGAACTCCAGCCTCACTAAGGGGGACCCCCCAGGACCCAGATAAGAAACTCCTCCTCCACAGCTGGGCAAAAAGCTCCAACTCCCACAGGAATTCAGGAAATTCTGACATTTCAACAGAGCTGAGATGTGGAAAAAGTCATAAAGCTGCTGCACTCAGCCAGGGAAGCTAACAGGAGGGGGAAATACAGCTGCGTGCATAGTATGTATTTTTCCTACAAGATTCACACTTAATTTGGACAAAAAGCCCAAGAAAACCAGGCAGTGTGAACATAGACACCATAGATAATAGCGCTCTCCTTCCATCCAGAGGGCATCGGGCATGGTCCAGAGTTGCTCCATCACTATTTTGGTGCCTCTGCAGCACAGGCTTTGCAGCCCATCAAACACACCACTTGGCCTTCCTTGACTCCTTTTCCCTGCTCTTTGTGCCCAGGCAAGAGGTTTTTGGGGTGGCTACAGACCAGGCTTTGCCAGATGACCCAAGCCAGGCCTCAAATGCAGCTCCTGGTGGAGTGAGGACATGGACACGCCCAGCGCTAATTAATTAATTGGGTTTTCAACCCAAACAGGGCCTGGTTTACATCTCACTGCCAAAATTTGGGATTATCACCTGGGAGAAAAGCCCTCATACCCATGTAACACCCAAACCAGCTGAGGCCAGTGAGATCTATGTGACCAAAGGGACATCTAGCACCCTTTTTCTCCCCAAAATTAACCCTACAGCTCAGGAACTGCAAGGAAAATCCTGGAAGACTAAGTCATGCTTTTTTCAGTGGGCCATCATTTTTGGGGGCTGCTTCTCCCTCTGTTTCCTATTAATTACTCTTCCCGAGGGCTTTTGTGCTCTGCTTATCTGCTGCCAACTATCTGAAGCAAGCCAGGGCCGAGGGGATGGAAAACGCTGGCTCTACAGTTTGCAGGACTAGGCAAATCACCCCAGGGAAAAGTCAGGCACACAAATATGGTGTCTGTGGATGATAATCCTTCACCCATCCCTGCAACCAGCAAAGCAGGAAGGAAGCAAGGTCGACCACGCGCTGCTAAAGCCGGCAGGGAAAAGTCTGGGATGCCTCCACTGCAGCAAGACATGTCCGCCGCGGAGATTTCTGCCGAACGCTACTTTACCAGTCAGGAATTCGGTGGCTTAGATCAGCTCTGAAATTATGTTATGGGCGACAGCATCTTCTCACCTTGGTATGAGACACCCTTGCAAAAAAATGAAAGGCTGGATTCTCACGCGTGGATGCCCGCAGCGATCGACAGCCATGGAAGGTGCCATGAGTCTGGCATCTGGGAAAAGGATCGGCTCACTTACACGGTTAAACATGGATTTTGGAAAGGCTTTGCGTGGACTCTCTTTTTCAAGAGCTGGGTTGTATTTTTTTTCTTCCCCCGCCACCCCCTCCTCGTTATTTATAATCTTGGTCTCCGTTTATACACAGCCTAATCTCTTTGTGTACACAGCCCTCATCCGCAGCATCCCGGAGCGCTTCCTCTGACTGAGAACCAGCGGCCAAGCGCGGCCCTGCGCCTCCCACGCGCACTATACCAGGATGCAAAAGCCACAATCCCCTTCCAAAGCTCATGGACAGCTTCCAGCAAAAGTCCACAGGAATTCCAGGGTCCTTGCTTATGGAAGAGTTTCCTCCAGCCCATTAGCAACATTCCTGACCAAGTACATCCCTCTCAGATGCTCTGCTGCTTCTCCGACAGGTCATAAACATCATCCTCCCATCCATCCACACCTAGAACCAGGTTGCAGTTATGTTTCTTGCTCCATTTCCTAAATCATGCTCTTTTCACTGCTTTTTCGGAATCCTCTCTATCTCCCCACTCCTCCAAAACGGGTGGGTCCTGAGCAGACAGAAGCTGTCAGACTCGCTTAAGCCAGAGTGCCATACAGCCAGAAAACCCATGGAAAAGAGAAACCAACTGTGGCATTGGATGTATCACAAAATCCACTTTACTGGGGAAGGAAGCAGAGCACCTGCTTGTCCCCTCAGCCTCATGTCCTTCACCAGACCACGGGAAATTCCTGGTTGAAGCCAGGATATTGATTTGTTGGCCACCAAGCAATAAAGTTACTGCAGGAAATAGAAAAAAAACCCCAAATCCTTATCATGGGGGAAAAGCCACTTCTTCCTTTACGTGGGCTTAAAAGGGTGGGCTTGGGGTACCATGGGTGGCAGGATATGGCTGCATAAATCCACACGGAAAAGCATCCTGTGGTACAAGCCACATCCTAACCCGCCTGGAACAAGGGCAAAAAGAAGGACAACTGACAAGGTGTGCAAGGGGCTGGGATGGGAAAGCTTGGGGCTAAAGCCCAGAAGAGCCTGGAAAGTTAAATGAAAGCCTGCTTGGGATTGACACTAACAATAGAGTGGGCTCTGGGGAAAAAAATTCCCCAAAACTGTGCCACAGCAGGACACAGATCAGCTGCTGATCACTTCCAGCATCCCTTTGCTTGTGATGCCAAAGGGAAAGAAATCTGCCACGGAACCTGCAGGCTTCAAATCCAGGTCTCTGTTCCAAACTCAGCATTATTTGCTGGGTCCATAGGAAATGCCTTTAAAGCTTCCAAGCCTGCCCACCTTCGCCATCCCCAGCACGATCCGTGTCCCAGAGAAATGTCTGCAAGTTCACAGCCTCAGCCCATTCTCGAAAGGATGCTTCAAAAGGTGTGGATTATGTGCTAAAAAAATTTAATTCCTATATGTAGGCGAAATATGTATTTCTAGCTGTGCTGCTCTATCATTTCTGCTTGTACAGTAACACCAGGAGCTGTATAAAAAGAAAGGAATGCCAAATTGTTCGTGCTGGTGGCCAAAATTGGCTTAAGGAGCTCCCAGAATAAAGCAACTAAAAAAGAAATATATTAAAAAAAAAAAAATTTAAAGAAGGCACAAAATTCTTCCAACCCAGCAGTAACTTTAAGTGGTACCAGGAGAAAACAGCAAATGCTGGCACCTAAAACAAGATTTAAATGGCTCAAAGAAAATCTGAAGGGCAACAGGCCAAGGGTATTTAAAAATAAGCGCTTCCCCAAGCATGTCAAAGGTAGGAAACCTACAGGCAGAGCAGATGCCGGGGATAAGGAGGTAACAGAGCCATTTAAAGGAATTAAAGTGCTGTGGCAGCAAGTTACTGATGCTGAACTGTGCTCAGAAAGCCAAGAGCCTCTGAGCCCTTGAGTGATTAGAAAAAAAAACCCGACGTCCTCCTGCAAAAAGATGCTTGGTGGGAGCCAGACTGCAGCTGGCAGTCAGCTTCTCAGGATTTCAGGAGGTGCTCAAGCTCACACAGCATCATTTAAGAGGTGGGAAACGCAGAGAAAAAGTTCCTGGAGCAGTCCCAAGGTAAAACACGGGCGGGCAAGAATGGAGCAGCATCACCATGAGCGTGGGTCCCCCTCCCGGAGGTTGGGCACAGCCCACGGACGTAACAGCAGCCGGGCAGGAGGCAGTTTGGGCACAGGACTGGCAATTTTTCCAAGCCTTTTAAATAGATATTGGTGCACAGACCACCCTGATGGAGCAGGTAGGTAACACCCCGTGCCACATGGGGAAAGGGGACCTGCTGCAGTCAAGGGCTAAAGGGCAACATATGGCACAGACGAAAAATCAGCTTTCAGGACACCACGATTCACCTCTTAACAGGAAACCACACAAAAACACAGGCACCACACACAAACCACCCCGCCAGCCTCCAGCTTACCAGTCCGTCGCAGTTACTGATGGCCACTGCGGCTCCAGGCATCCCGGAGATGTCACCGGTGAATAGGCACCGCTGCTGGAGGGGTTCCCGGAAAAGCACCTCAAAGTCCTCCTGCCACTCTGCCACGGCTCCCGGTGGCACCAGCCGGCGGTTGGGCCTTAGCCGGAGGTGCAGCTCCTTCCCAAAAACCGTGACGTTGAAGTAGAGCAAGCGGCGCTGGGGGGACTCATCCGGGGGGCTGCGGGGGACGCGGCGGCGGGCCAGGGCCGGGGGACAGGCGGGCTGGCCGAGCCCCGCCGCCGCCGCGTCGCCGGACACCACGTGCGACAGGAAGCGACCCCGGCAGTCGGTGCTGAACGGGACGATCACACCATACTCGCTGAGTTTGCCGGACAGGAGGAGCTCTGCGGAGACAGCACCGAGGGAAAGGGCCGTGGGCACGGAGCATCCCGCTCAGGCGCCGGGGTCGCGGTGGCCAACCCAACCGGGGGAGCCTTTGACGAGCACCGCCGGAGCTCGATAAACCCGACAGCTGCTTTTCCGTCCCGACCCAGCTCCGCTTTGTAGTTTTAAGCGGGTACGTCCAACGTAGCAGAAAGAACTCGGGCTGACGTCCCCTCGCACGCCAAGCACGCCAACTATTTCTCGCCCAGCCTCCATCTCCCCCAATTCCCATTGAAACCTAACCCCCCCACACCAGCGGATTGCTCCTCCCTTCTCCCCATCCTCCGGGGTGCAGCCACCTGTCAACCCCCCCCACCCCGGGCCCCCCGTCCGCGGGGCAGCGGCCGTACCTGGGGCGCTGCCGGCGGCCAGGCA
>VZTE01002996.1:53765-73380 GCA_013397775.1 Eulacestoma nigropectus
CCCTCCTTCTCTACAGCAGCCCCTGGCCGAAAACCACCCCCTTTCCAGGATTTCAGCTCTTTCCGCGGGGATTTTTAGGAGCCCTACTGGAAGACCACCAAGGAGAGTCACAAAGATGTTGTGCTCGTCCCGGAGAGGAGCAGGAGAAGCGCGAGCCCGGCTCTTGGAGGCAGGGAGGGAGCTGACAGACACATCATCTGGTCTCCGGTTGCCCCGAGGCACGATAATTCCTGGCAGATCTCTCCCTAATCCCTGCTTTAACACCGCCAAAAATGGAGGGAGCCTCCACAAGCCCCCAGGAGAATTTTTTTTTTTCTCTGCCATGTCTTGCTTTTCTGATCCTGGAAAGTTTTTCCTCCTGGTTAATCTATGTATTTCTTGCAGCTGCTTACACCAAGGAGGCTTTGTGTTGTTTACTTGGATTTTTCTGGCTTTCCTACAGCCCTTTCCTTATGCACAGGTATCTGCTGTGCCC
This sequence comes from Eulacestoma nigropectus, assembly GCA_013397775.1. Taxonomy (NCBI): domain Eukaryota; kingdom Metazoa; phylum Chordata; class Aves; order Passeriformes; genus Eulacestoma; species Eulacestoma nigropectus. The sequence continues at coordinate 54,241 of VZTE01002996.1, forward strand.
TCTGATCTCCTCTGACCTCCCCCTGATTCAGGCTGGTGCCTTCCAAGCTCGTGGTGCACCCAGAAAAAAATCCAATTAGCTGCCCTAATCCTCCAAAAAAGGTAAAGGATACAACTTAAAGGCTTCTGGGTTTTTTGTCCAGATTTGCACAAGCAGAGCCATGCCTTGCATACCCCTCAGGTCCCCTGGACACTTCTTGCACAAACTCAGACCTGCAAGTTTGGCCCAGGGAAAATACTAATCCTGATCTATCCTGCCACCAAACTCTTCCTGCCAGCATCCCAAAGATTCTGGATGCTACCACAAAACCAAGTGACAATGGCAGCCACTGGCAAAGTTCTTCCATGAGGCCCCAAATACAATGGAATCAGCACAATGTTTTAAAGGTGGGGCTTTACTGGAGCTGGAAAATGAAGGGCTTTGTGTGGATGTAGCACACAAAATGATGTGGATTTCTGGGAGGACCCAGTCTCCCAATGCCTTTTTCCAGAACCAGAAATAGAGAGCTGGATGTGCAAAGTGGCTGATCCAGCCGGGATGGGAAACCACCTCTTGCTATCCTCTCCCCATCACCAGCTGCTCTGCCTCCCACATCTCCAAGGGCTGCCATCCTCTCTGCTTCCTCAGTGAGCCCAGCATCCCACAGGCTGAGACATGAGGCCATTCCCCTGCAGCCAAACCCCTGGAAGCAACTGGACAGCAAAGATGACATTGAGTTACCGCAGGAGGTTGGGAATAACGCAAGGATGACAGCAAGAAACCTCTGGAGAGCAATAAACTCCTGTATAGGCACATCATGCTGGGAATGGAGCTCAAATCTTACCAAGGCTCATCTCCTGATGGCACCTAGGCAGTGTTTTTCGGGATCAGAGCCCTGTGTTCAGCCCAATCCAAACAGAAGCATCTTTCCCTCATCCCACCAAACTGCATCGCACTGCGCCTCTGAGCATGGTTTCTCCTCAGCTACAGCTGCATCTGCAAATTCCTGCAAGATGTTTGCCTTGGCAACCTCGCTGGGAGGTTTTCTAGGGGCGGGGAGTCTCCCCTCATTCCCTTGCCCACCCAGGGATGAGCAGACAAGCTCAGGAACCCAAACTGTAAAGCTGGAAAAGGGATAAATGAGCCAGAAACTGGAAGCTGACGCCGGTCCCGGCTGAGCTGCAAGTTGAGGGATGGTGAAACAAGGTCAGCGAGATTTATACTGACAGCCTTGGATGGCTTCCAGCCCCTACTGTCAGCGGCGGAGGCTTGGAAAAGAGGAGGGAAAAAGTTGCTCTCCTTCTAGGAACCACGCCGCAGAGAGAGCTCCGCTGGCATGGCCAAGTCCCAACGATGGGAAAGCAGAAAATAACCCCAAAAATCCTTGTTTCTTTAAGTGCAGTGCAAGATGCAGCACAGCTGCAGCAGATGTTGAACTCCAGGTCGGCAGCACCTCGGTGGGACTGAGGCAGCCGCCGGGGTGAGGGGCTCCTGCTGCCATGGATGGAAGCCCATGGAACCCTCCTTCCCAAAAACACAGAGCCTTGAAGCTCCCTGGTGGCTGTGGCATCCAGGAGAAATGTGTGCAGCCTATCCACGGGATCCAGGGGGTTGTTAAAGCCCCTCTGTGCCAGAGCTAAGACCGAACCTAGGACCAAAATCCCACCAGCACCACTTCAGCTCTGGGGCTTGGCGCAGCCCAGCCACAGGCCTGGCTGGTGGGAGACATCCATCCCTGCTGCCTTGGCATTCCCAGTCCTTCCCTTTTCTTTTCCCTGCTGATACACAGTACAAACTAGGTTAACCTTGCCCAGCATCTCCCCCAGATGAGCCTTTCCCTCTCCACAAATTGACCACCTTATTAATTTTTTACCATCATCCTGCTAAAATTAAGCTTACTGCCATGTAAACCTCAAATCCTTTTTTTTTTTTTTTACCTCTTAAATCAAACTCCTGAGCATTTCCCAGCCCCCAGGGCCTTGCTCATCCCCTCAGCCTACGGATATTTTTCTGGCATGACCCCCACCAGCCGGTGAGTGCTTTTGAGTGAATCTCATTGAGCCTCATCTCCTCTTTTAGCTTGAGCTGAGGAAAATTAATTTTTCATTTGCTTGCGGCCAGAAGCACCCTGAGGTGGTGGAGGGCTGGGAAACAGCTGCTCTTTTCTCCCCTTGTCCTGCAATATTCATGGAAGAAAAGTGAGAAATAGAGGGAGAAACTCGTTCCAAGTCTAGGGTGCGTGGTTCATACACATTTTGCTGCAAAAGAAGAGCCAAGCCTGATGCTTTGCAGGATGTCCCTAGTGTTCGGGGCTTTGGAAAACCTCCCCTTGCTGCCACCCTCTACACAGGTTAGCATTTCCATTGCTCTTCTGGGTTTAGCCAAAAATCCCCCTTCTCTGCACCATCCCCTTTCAGCCCATGATTTATTCCTGCCTCTGCTCCCCAAAACAGGGGGCTTGGCCGTGCCCGGGGGACCAGTGGAGCTGGGAGAGTGAAAACGGGAGGAAAGGAGAGTTTCTGGTGCTTGGAGGTCTGGTATTGTGCCTATACGGCTTTCATTTTTAGTTTTTCAAGCCCTGGCTCTGCAAAAGCATCTTAATTACTATTCTTCAGCTGTAAAATGAAACCCAGATGTGCTCCCTTTGAGGAGGTTTCATTGCGGGGTTCTGCCGGAGGGGGACATCCCAGAAAGGGAAACATGGAAATTATTATTCTTCTTATTATTATTAATATTATTTTAAGAGTTCTCATGTCCAGAGCTATTTGTGGTGGCCTCGAGCCAGAACATGCCTCTTCCCTGCTGCTGTAAATAGAAATTATATCACCCCCAGCCCCAAACACCCTTAATTTTCACCAAAACTAAAGAGAAACACTCCTGACCTGGGCCTTGAAAAGCTGATGGCTGTGGTACTGGGATACAGCTGGCAGATCTGCCACAGCTGGGCAGAAAAATAGGGGAAAAGGGGATTTTTAGGGAAAAACAGAGACTTGAAGCCCCTTATAGCTGCAGTGATTTGGCTGGGGCTGTGGCAGGTTTCCCCTTGCAGCCCCACATGCCAGTGGAATATTGGCTCCTCGGCACATTTTCCCTTTTGGATGGATAAAAACCATAAAGACATGCGAAGTTCAGCTTCCAAGGATTTCTACTCGCCCGTAAGAGGAGGAATAAAATCCCTGGCTGAGGTCAGAGCAGCCCTGTTCCTTTTACCTCTATGAATCCCAAAGAGGAGTCCCTTTGCCAGGGGCCCCCGTCTGATGCAAAGATGCAGGAAGGGAGAATCTGGCCAAGACCAGCTATATTTTTGCACTTTTTGGAGTAAAAAAAAAAATTATAATCTTGAAAGAAAGGAGATCTCCCAGGCCAGTTTTTTCAGGGAGAGTTTCACAGGGAGATGGTGAGGTTGGGATAAAGTTTCTTGCCACCTTGTCACCCCCCATGCAGCAGATTTTTATATTTATTTCTTATCTATATTATTATTCTCCCAGAAAAAAAGTTTCTGGCAGAAAGCTTTGCTTTCTGTGGAAGGAAATAGCCGATCCAAGAGTACACGTGGTGCAAAGCTCCACTGAAATATTCCTCACACCAAACAAGGTCCATCCAAAGGCAAAAGCTGAGTAGTGAGAAAGCACCTCTGCACCCACGTCCTCGCAGGGGGAACGGATTTGGGGATACCTCCACTTCCAAGGCAGATTTTGACCTTGAACTCCCCACGGATCAAGTCACAGGGGTTTTATTCTGTTCCAAAAAGCTTTTCTTCTATTTTTTGAAAAAGTATTTTATATTAAAATACGTTCTAATAGGGATTTAAAAGACAGGTTTTGTCCCTGTATGAATAGCAAATACCATTCAGCCAATGGTTACAGGTTAATCATGCCTCAATTTATAATTTTTTTTATTACACCCTTAATCATGACCTTTGCTATGAGACAAGAAGATGAGTGCAGCACACCTGCTGCAGAGAAAAACCTGGAAAGGACATATCAGCACACCCCAAACCCTCAGGGATGGGGAAGGCAAATAGAAGCATTAATAATCCATTAATTAATTATCCATGTAAAATATAATCTCATTAGGCAGTAGCACAGCTATAAACAGCCCCATTGCCACACTACCCCCACACTGTAGTCAAAAAAAAAGGGGGGGAAAGTCATTAAACCACTCTTTCATAAAAGACAATGGAGCCAGGCTCCCAAACCGGCCAAAAAAATCCTCTTTGATGATGATCCAGGGTATTTTGGTGTGGAGGAAGGAGCATCCCTCCTTTGCTCCATGCTCAAGGCTTCCTGAGCAGCAAAGGGGGGAAACGCAAGTGGAAACTGGGGGAGGGGGGTACAGGTGCCCCAGGTTTGGGTTTGAGCTTCCAGGGAGGGGCTTAGGGCAGGTCCCACCTGAGGACAATTTGTCCTCACTCCCCTTAAGGATGCAGGGTGGGAAGAGCGGGACGGGACGATCCTGGGTGTTCTGGGAAAATGATGTGGTGCAGCTTGGAGCACATGGGTGAGGCTCCTATGGCAAGATATATATATAATAAAGTCTCTCTCCTTTTCTCTGTCACGGGTAAAAGACCCACTCACACCATTTATTAAGGCAGCTGTGGGCCCCCTTTCAATGTCCTCCAGCTCCACATTTCACCTCTTCTGAGCTCCACCATCACCAGTGCCACGAATAACTTTTTCCATAGGTGGAATAAGCGGTGGGGTGGGTTTTTTTTAAGGGATATTAAGAGTTTCTGTGACCCACCCCGGCCTGTGTGCACAACCAAGGGTGCAGTGGGGTGATTTTGGGGAGTGTTGGCGCTTCCCCTTGGCTGCAAAACAGGGCCTGGCTCTTTCCCATTTTCCTATGAGCCTGCAGGTTCAGGAAAAAGGGTTTGTAGACAAAACAAAGCCCTAAAAATAGGTGGTGGTACTCAGAGCTGTAGGGATGCCCTGTGTCCCCCTGGAAATGAGATGCAGATCTGTGATCAACACCAACAGAGCAGAAAACCAGCCACAGATCCACGTTTCCTGCCCTGAAATAAATCCCTCAGGACTGCTGGCTGGGATTTAAATATTTAATTCTCTACCCCAAAATAACCTCAGGTCCCTTCGGCTGTATTCCCACACTCCAAGCCCTGAACAAGGTGTAGAAAGTGGAGAATTAGGAGTTAACTGGGGGTCAGAAACCTGCAGAAAACCAGTTTGCATGCAGATTGATTAAATTGATCAACGAGCTCTTGTTTTTTTAACGTAAAAACACACTTTGAGTTTCTTTTTTTGTAGATATTTTAGTCCACGCACACTCTTGCTGGTGCTTCCCTGGGAAGAACTGCTGCTCCTGCAGGGAATGTACCCCAGTGAGGCTGGAGGTCAGCTCATTAACCCCATCCAATTAATAGCTGCTTTTTACCCCCCTGCCATGGGACACCTTCCACTAGACCAGGTTGCTCCTGGTTGTTATTATATAGAATTTACAATATTTAATAAATTTAATATTTCTAGAATTTACATTGTATAGAATAATTCTAGAATGTGTATTCGATACCATTATATCATTCTGTATATTTTATAAAATCTATATATTATACATACACAGTATCTATAATAAAATGTATGCTGTAGACATAATATATAGCATTTAAAATCTATAATATACACTCAATAATTATTCTATATTTTAGCTATATAATATATAATACGTAACCCCTTGTTTGCTTTGTCTCGGGCTGAGTGCTTTCAGAATTGCCAATCTTTTTCCCTTGGAGCAGAAAATCCAGGCCATTCAGAGCCAGGTTTTAACTTCTCATCTAAGAGAGGGATCTGGGTTTCTGCCTCCCCAGCCTGGGGAAAAGAAGGAATAAACACAGCATGGTTGATTTTTCACATTCAAACACATTCCCATCTCCCAGGATTTTTTTTTTTCCCCAGGCAATTGCTTTAGTCCTGCTTTGGAAATCGCTTGTTAGGATGGTGGGAAAGCGCGAAGAAGCCTTTCAGCCCCTCGAACCAGGTGATGCAAAGCTCCAGCCTTCATTACCAAGATTAAAGAGGCTGGGATTTCCTAAGCAATTAAAAACTCTGCCTAATTAAGACGGGGCTAATAGGCAGGACTTGCAAGGGTTGGTGCTGGGGCAGGAGAAGGGGATGGATTTGCAGCAAGAGCCTGCAGGTAATTGTTTTAGTAAGGCAGAATAAATGGAGATGTGAGGATAGAGAGGATGTTCTCTGTTAAAAACTAAATTAAGAGAGAAAAAAAGAGGAAAATATAGCATCAACAGCTTCTTCAATCAACTGTCTGACTGCATCAGCAGCAAGTTATCCAAACGCTGCAGCACTCGGTGAGGGGCAAAACATTCAGGCAGGTATTTCTGAAAGGAAAAATAAAAAAGCACACCCAAAATATGTGTGGCTAAGCCAAAAAAAAAAAAGAGGGACCCCTTGGGAACTGGGTCTGTCACAGCCAAGGCTGAAGAAAAAGCAGCGCTTTGCTATTTTAAAATGTTGCTTTTCTTTCCAGCCTCCACCTTTGAATTTCTGCCACCTCCCGCCACTGGCAGCAGATAAAAGCGGCTGCTGGGACAGACAGAGCGTGTGCTCCTGCTTTTGTGCTTCCCATCCTATTCTCTCCTCCCTCCATCCAGGCAGGAGCCCAGCAACTTCTCCCTGGCCCCCTCGAGCTCCTCTCACCCCACCGTGAGGCCAGGGGGGCACTGGAACCCCTCATTTATATCATCTCCTTTGGATTAACTACATTTTTCACTCTTTCCTTTCTCCTTTCCTTAAAAAAAACCGCAAAAAACCCGCTGGCATTAATTTTGCTTTTAAGCCTTTGCGGAGCAGCTCAGCCCCCTCAGCACCACTTTGGCACCCAACTTGGACAGGGCAGGGGGAAGTGAGACCACAGCTGCCATTCCCCCAGCTGCATCCACGACTAAAAAGAGTTGGGAAGAACCAACAAATATGGCCCAAGCCTTAAAAATACCCAGGTTTGAAGTGACTGGGATTTCTGTGAGTCCTAATTCTGGCTGCAAGTGTTTATGGCTCCATATATACATGGAGCCATAAATACATAACCATATATATACATATATTTATGTGTATATAGACATGTATATTTGTGTGTTTATGCACATAAACATACCTCTGTGTGTATAAATATGTAAACTTGTGTAAATGCTGCACTGACTCAGGGAGAAAGTGAGGAAGGTCTTGATTTTTAATTTACAATATTTTTATTGCGTCCAAAAGAACCCCAGAAATCCTCCCATCCTAAGGCAGCTTTGAGGCTCGCCCCTCCCTCCCCACACCCTCGGATTTTGGGAAAACAGTCTTTGTTTTTTTGCTCTTCCCCACCCCAGAGAAAGCAGCGGGGGTTCCTGCCGCGCCCCGGCCCTAAGCGAAGTCCCCGCGGAAGGGGCGCGCCGTGGCCCCCTGCGCCTGCCAGCGGCCCCGCAGCGTGCACAGGGCTTTGCCCTCCAGGCTCTCCAGCTCCGGGAACCCCAGCTGGTTCAGCACCTCGTAGACCCCAGCCACCGCCGCTACCTAGAAACAGAGGGAGAAGGAAGATTGAATACCCCACCCCCCCGGCCCGCTCGGGGATGCTTCTGGCACGTCCCGGGTGAAGCCGGGCAGGGAAGATCCCCGGCATCCCCCCTATCTCTGTACCACCCGCTTCAGCTCCCCCAGCCTCTTTCCAGCCCCAGTTTATCCATTTTCTAAGCCTCTTCCTTGCTGCTGGGGTCAACCATCACAGGGTTTGTTGGCTTTGGCACCCTCCTGCCAAAAAGCTACAACGGCCCCTTGTTTTTGCTAAAAACGCAGGGATTATGCAGTGGGAAGGGGCGCTCTGGGGGTCAAAGGCTCCTTGTATCCGCAGGTTGGGTGTATTTCCCTGCCCTCCAGCAGGCGGGGGGAGTGGGGGCGATGTAAACCCCACGTGCTGGAGATGTGGCACTAAAAGGGGCAGTGCCTTTTGGGGCTGCACTCAGAAGATGCAGCACCACAAGAAAGATGCAGCACCAAAAAAGATGCTGCATCAAAAGATGCTCCAGCAAACGGGGGGGGGACAACGGACAGAGGGCAGATGTAAATCCATGCATGGAAAATGCAGCCCCAAAAGGTGCTGCTTTAAAAGGTGCAGCCCCAAAAGGCGCAGCACTAAAGGATGCAGCCCCAAAAGGTGCAGCATTAAACACAGCTGCATTCAACCGCACGCCTCCCGCATCCAGCCAGCAGCAAACATCCCAAATCTCCGCAGAAGCTGGTCCAGCCCCAGCGGCGGCCGCCGGGCAATGCAAACACCGGCATAACCGGGATGCCAGGGCAGGGCGGGCACCGGCGTCCCCCCTCCGGCTCCAGCTCCGCCCTTTCATCTCCCGCCCGGCGGATCAAAGATGCCAATAGGAATTAGCGGCGCCGGCGGAGGCAAGGGAAGGGATGAGGATTTTTCCCACAATAGCGCCGGGCAAACTCGGGAAGGGGGGTAAGGGGGGTAGAAAAAATGGTCTCTGCATCGTAATAGAGGTAAAAGATGAAAATGATAAAATAAATAAAAACAAGTGAAATTATAGAGTACATCAATAGAAATAATACAATAACATACAAAAATTAAGATTTAAAATAATAAAATACAGTAATAAAATTTAAGTAAATAAAATTAATTAAAATATTATAATAATAGTAGCATTATTAAAATTGCCATGTCCCCAGCTTCCCCTTCTCCTCTCTGACTCTCCTCTCATGCAGAATAACCCGCCACGCACCAGCACACACACCTCTATGCCCCCCCACACCATTTGTTCCACCTCCAAAGTCCCTTTCCCAGGGAAATTTACAGGCCCCCCTCCCCAGCATTTCCATTCAAATCAATGTATCTCAAATAAATCCAGCGCCTGTATCCTCCCTGAGAGGAAAATATGGCTAATTTAGGGCCTCTTACCCACCCTTTCCCCATTCCATAAGGATAATTTAGGGTCTCTCACTTGCCCCCCATTCCGTTTTTCCACCTGGTTCCCAGTTCGCTCAGATATCCAGTGCCACCTCCCAGACCTCCCATGCCCTGTGCCACCTGTCCTGGCCAGGCAGGGTTGGCTGGTGGCCCCCCAGCCCCAGATGCTGCAATCACAACGAAACCCCTGGGAAACTCAAACTAGGGGGAAAAGAGCAGGTTTGGGGTGGGAGAGCTCCCCATCCATGTGGTGGGATGCCATCCATCTCCAATGGCTTTCCATGAGAGCCACCAAGCCAAGGAGCAAAGGGACCACAGACGACGCCCCAATAACCCCAGAAATCACATCTAAGTTAAGGATGGGTGTCTGCTTCCCAGTAAATTCCTGTATTTCCATGTAAACATGAGGCTGAGCAAGGTGGCAGCCAGGGAAAGCCTCACCTCACGCATCCAGAGGCTGAAGGGCCTCTGCCAGGAGTCCTTCTTCTCCAGGTGCAGGTAGGCATTGAAGAGGATGAGGAAGATGTAGCGCTCCAGGTACTGCAGGCTCCTCAGCTGCAGCATCCGCGTCTCCCTCTCATCCTTGCCCGACTTTCCCTGGAAGGAACAACAGCCTGGCTGAGGCACCCGTGGCACCCGTGCCAGGAGAGCATCTCAGGGGAGCTCCTGCATCCCACCCTCACCCACAGTCCTGCTCTGCATCTCGGAGTTAGGTGGTGAAGAATGCACCAGGAGCTCTGGTGCGAGGGAAAAGCCGTGGGAAGGGCATGGGAAGAGGGAGGAATGCTTTGGGGCCAAAAATAAGCGCATCCGTCCAGCCCGCTCCCGCTGGGGCTTGGCACTCCAGGCTCTCATTTCCTTGTGGTTTCCAGTGGGTAGCAATATTCCCGGAGCTCAAAAATAGGTGAGGGATGGCTAAATGTGGGGAGGTGTGCCCAGGAGCCAGGAGCAGACACCCAAGTGCAAACTGTACCCCAAACCATGAGTTCCTGGACTGCAAAGCACTTCCCCAGGTAAAAACATCTCCCTGGAAGGCATTCCCACCTGGATTCAGCCTCCATTTCCAGAGGAAGAGAAGCTCTGAGGCTGGTGGCCATCACCTCTCCCAGTACTATTTCTTATATATAAATTATAAATATCTCTTTTGTTATGTTTTATATATACTATAATGTTCATGCATTCATTAATTATATTTATTGCTTTATTATATATTGTATGTAATTATATAATAATTTTTATTACTATTATTATTGCTGTTATTTTAAGAACAGACAAGCCCTGCACGCTGCCCTTTCTAGGAGTTAATAAATACTAATAAATCAGAGCCCTGATCCCACAGGCCATCCCACAGAGCAGCAATTCCTCACTCCAGTTCTGCCCTTTGAAAAAGTTGTCTCCTCCACCTATGTATGCCAGTATTTGTACAGAGCAGATCCTATTATCCTGTTATTTATCCTGCTACTGTATTACCCTATTTATTTTTCATTCTATTATCCTATTATTTACCATGTTGTTCTATTATCCTATTTATTTTTTATCCTATTATCCTATTATTCATCGTTTTATTCTATTATCCTATTTATTTTTCTTCTATTACTTGTAATTTTATTCTATTATCCTATTTAATTTTCTTCTATTGTCCAATTTTTTTCTATTACCCTACTTTTTACCATCTCATTATCCTATCATTTATATTTTATCCTGTTATTTATATTTTCCTACTTTTTCCTCCCAGTTAGGGGCGGGAAGAGGTCGGAACAAACCAAACCAAGGCTCAAAACACCTTTTCCTCCCCTTCTGTTTGCCCTAACCCTGAAAAGCATCTCCCAGCAGGCTCCTAAAACCCCAACAATTCCCATAAATCTCGTCTCCAAGCTGCCCATCACCAAGGAAAAAAACAACAATACATTAAAATTAAAGCATTTGCACAGGGCCAAGCCAAATCCAATGGGATGGATGGAGCAGCCAAGAGGGAAGTACAAGCTCCAGCGACAAGAGGCTCTTCCTCGGGCAGAGGGAGTGGATGAATCCCTCCTTATCTCACCTTCCCACCAGGAGGCCAGCCTGGAAATGGGATACAGCCCAAGAACACGCCTGTGCTGGTCCTCACAACCAAGGAGGTGAAACTCCCCACACGGCCACATCCCCATAATAAAGGAGGGAAAGCCAAAATTAGATTAAAGTACCTATCCTGAATAAAAATAAATTAATAAAAATAAATGTGACTATAAATTAATTATTAATTAATAATCGCTACATCTGCAAATAGTCAGGTCTCCAGAGGTTTTCTCTCCCAACTCCCCAAAAAATGCAGAGGATCCCAGGAAGCAGGAGGCATATCCCCAGGAAGCTGCAGATGTTCCTGGGTGATTGAACATTTTGGTTTTTCTTCCCTCCATTGATCACTCGCGGCCGTTAATTGAAAACATGGATCAATGGCAGCCGGAGCAAGAGCTGAAGTGAGGAATTGCTGGTGGGATGTGGCACAAACCGTCCCAGGAATAATGCCAGGCCCTGGGCTCAGCCCTTCCAAGGCCCCACGATATAGTTGCACAGGTTTAAAAAATCCCAAATCTGATGGAAAAAACCCTTTTTGCTTCTTCATCAGCTCCACAGGAGCTCTGAAGTAAAACAGGGCTGTGGACCACAGGCTCAGCTGGCCATGGATGAGTCCATACCCAAGGACGGCTCCCCTTCCCAAAGCCGAGTCTCCTTCCCAAGCTCGGGGGAGCCAGAGGAGCCTCTCGGGCTGGAAGCGGAGTGGGACAGACCAGTCCTGCCCTCTGCCGGCTGCGCCTCGCAGGATGGGCAGGATGCTGGATGAGAGGAACGCTGGATGAGATGTGGGATGCAGGTTGGTGCCAGATGGGCAAGATTCTGGATGGGATGGGTGGGATACAGGACGGAAAGGGACAGGCAGGATGCGGGACAGCACAGGACCCAAGGCAGCCCCGGGTGACCATGACCACAAGAGCCTTGGCACCTCTCTGGTGACACACCAGACAGCTTCAGCCCGAGAAACCATCCAGCTTTGGCAGGGCTGGCCCCAGAGCCCGGCTACACCTTCTGGAATTGCCCGGTGCCGATGGGAAGAGGGGGCTCACCTGCCGGTAGGTGCAGATGATGATTTCCCGGAGGTGGTAGTGCATGGGGGTCATGGTCTCACTGACCGTGTCCAGGGCCATGTCCACCTCCTTCTTCATCCGGTGACCATCAGGGAGGAGCTGGACCACCTTCATCACCACCTGGAGCATGGGCAGAAGCAGCAGAGCTTCACCAGGAGCCTCCCTGCCTTGTCCCACTGCCCGGGAGAGGACCCAGCCCCTCCAAACAAGCAGCTGTGGCTTCAGGTAGCAGAGGGAGACCCCTAAAACAGAGCCAGCCCCACGACTCACCTCGAACTCCCCCTTGGTGTACTTGGCATCGGGCACACTCACGATTTCCTCCTCGCTCATCTCAGGGATGCCCTGGGGTGGCCAGAGGGGACCGGGTCATTATGGGCTGCACAAAAATGCAGAGCCTGTGCCTAGCCCATCAGGACCCCCAGCAGCCCCCACCTTGCCTCTGACAGGCAGAGAACACAAAAATTTTACCCGTGCCCGAGGAGGGGGCCCCATGTCTGGACAGCCAGACGAGTGTTCCAGGCACTGGCTCAGGTTGTCCAGAGAAGCCGTGGCTGCCCCTGGATCCCTGGCAGTGTCCAAGGCCAGGTTGGACAGGGCTTGGAGCACCCTGTAATAGTGGAAGGTGTCCCTGCCCACGGCAAAGGGGTGGAACAAGATGAGCTTTCATGTCCCTTCCAACCCAAACCATTCCACGGTTCCATGATCTCCCCTGCCCTTAACCCTTCATCCTGGGGTGGAAGCTCTCAGGAAGAGGGTAAGGGCTCACCAGGGATTCACTCAGACTTCTGGAGCTCACTGGGAGGTAGGCACAGCAGGATGTCACCATACAGATGTCCACCCCCACAGCCCACCCTGGCCCTGCCCACACTCCTTTCAACCCTCTGGCTGTGACACTGCTGCCGTGGGCTCTCCAGAGCTTCCCCAGGAACCCCACCAGGGATAACTGCAGCCCCCCATACTCACATTGAAGTGCCAGAGGGTGAGGACAGCAATGACCATGGCTGTGGTGGTCCTGCCCCGGCCACTGGAGCAGTTGAACACGAAGGCTGCCCGTGAGTCCTCGGCCAGGGCGCTCTTCATGGCCTCTAGCAGCCGGTCAAAGTCCTGCCGGGATGAAGCCAGTGGGTTTTTAGGGATGCAGGACTTCCTCACCTTGGGGTCCCCTTTGTCCTACAGCCTCCAGGTTGAAATCCCTGTTTCCTTGCTGCCAGACCCATCCTTGCCCACCCGAAGGCACACAGCCTCTCCTGGGGATCCCCCCTGCCCTGGCAAGCACCCCACCAGCACTGAGCACCCAACTGACATTCCCCCCACAGCATCAGGGCTGGCTTGGGACAGAGGCAGCAGCGCCATCCCATCCCTGGGGTACCTGCTCCTTGGGAGCACAGAAGTCAGGGATGGGGATGCGGCGGTAGGTGAGTCCCTGGCAGGAACTCTTCTGCTGGCTGAATATCTCCTGCGTGGTCAGGCAGCTCTTGAACATCTTCATCTGCTTCTCTGCCTCCAGGTACACCTCCAGCCACTTCTGGCACTTCAGCAGGTCCCCCTTCAGGGCAGCCTCCAGTTTCTGCAGAGGATGGACAAACCTCACCGTAATACCCGCTCCTCCTAATTTTTGCAGGATTTTAATCAATTTTTTTAGACGCAGGCGAACACCCCAAACCCCACACCAGGTCCTGGCCACCAGTTCTGCCCAGGTCCCTCTGTGCTTGATGGGAGCCCGAGGAGCACCATTTCCCACCACGCTGGGCAGCTCCTCCATGCAGCCATGCTGCTGCTGCCAGCCAAGTTCCTCCACCCCCTGTCTCCCCTGGAAATCCAGCTGGGAACATCTGCTCCCCTTTCCCCAGATGCCTTTTACCCTTACTCTCAAGGCACGCTATAAATTCTTCCAGGGCGGATCTCCGCTTTGCTCCTTTGTTCCCAAAGGAAAACAAAACCAGCAGCTCCAGAGAGTGAGGAACTATCAAAGCCTGTGGAAATCACCCACGAGGGTTCCTGGGAACCCCCACTGCATCCAGTATCTCCCAGAGCTCACCTCCAGCTGCTGGGGCAAGGCGGCAGGCACAGGGATCAGCTCCTCCAGGAGTCCAGGCTCCCGCAGTGTGTAGATCTGCTCATTCCCTTCCAGGACCACTTCCTCCCGGAGGCTGATCCAGACAATGCGGGAGTGCTTCCTCTTGGCATCCGTCAGGTACCGCAGGACGCTGCCCAGGGTCTAAGGAAAGGGTGGGCAAGGGTGATGGGAAGGCGGAGAGCCCGATGTGGGGTCCCTGCCCGGCGTGGGATTGTGTCCCTCACCTTGGAGCTGGGCTGTGCCGTCCCATAGACGGGCATTTTGGGCACCCTTCGGAAGTTGGCCACGCTCATCTCCTTGGCAGTGCTCAGCACATCTGGGCAGAAGCGCTCATCCGCCACCTGGAACAGAGCAATGTCCGGGCAAGGGATGCCCCTTCCCACCCTCAGGTTTGCAGCGCACCACAACCCATGGACCCTGCTCAGGACAAGTCCCCGGACTTTTCCAACACCAGCAGCCAGGCCTCAAAGCCCCGCGGCTGCACCTCCAACGTGGGAAATGTTCCCCTGCAGCACAAGGCACCAACAGCCCCGGCCTCCTTCACCCCACCCAGAAGCCACGGAGCTGCTGCCCAGGCTCACGTCATGAGATGCTCCAGACACATCCATGTGCACAGGGATCTCCGGCCACGCACTTATCCTCACATGAGTCGGGTTGGAACGCACTTTAAAACCATCTAGTTCCATCCTTGCTGAGGATGCCAGCAGGACACGGACCCAAGACCCCAAGACACCTGCCCTACAACAGGGAAACCCTTGGCTTCTCCCACCCTGCCACGCCTCTGTGAGGGTGAGCACCCCAGGATGCCGCTCCCACCTCTGCGCCCCTCACTCACCAGCACTCGTGTGCCCTTGGTGACGAGCTCGGCGGTGACGGTGAGCTCCGAGCAGTTCATGTCCGCCTGCAGCCGGTACAGCTCCGGGTGCCGGCACATCCACCT
Organism: Eulacestoma nigropectus; assembly: GCA_013397775.1. Classification (NCBI taxonomy): domain Eukaryota; kingdom Metazoa; phylum Chordata; class Aves; order Passeriformes; genus Eulacestoma; species Eulacestoma nigropectus. Next base: position 69,290 of record VZTE01002996.1, read on the forward strand.
GCTGAAGCTGAGGGCAAAGCCCAGGGGGTACTGCCGGCGGGGGCCGGGGGGGATGCACCATCAGCCAGGGCTCCGCTCCCCCTGCCCGCAACCCCACCAAGAAAATCTGCTGGGAAAGCTCAAAGGGGGAAACCCCTGCCCTCTTGTTACACAACGGAGCCAAAAAAAAAGAGAGCAAGGAAGGTTTTTTTTTGGGTTGTTCTGGTGGTTTTTACCTGCTCGTGAAGGTAGTAGTTGAAAGCAATCAAGTAGAAATAGCGTTCGAGGCTCTGCAGAGTCCTCTGGAGGAAATACTCTTTGGTGCTGCTCCCCTGGAAGCAAAGGAGACGGAGTCTGTGATGCTCAGTGCTGACCAGTCCTGCAGCCCCCAGCAGACCAGGAGGCTGGGAAAAAGCCCTACGGACGCTTTGGACGAATTGTTTCACTTTTTTAATGAAACATTTCCAGTTTCCCATATTAAATGATGCTCAAAGGCATAAATTCACATTTCAGCTCAAAACAAAAGCTTCACTTGAGCTCAAGGACACACTGGGCACAGTTCCAACCAGTCCACACTGTCACATGGACACACCGTCCAGATGGGAAATTCAGACCCAAGGGGATGGGGCTGGAAAATACAAGGTCGTGTCCCCATTCCAGCCACCTCCATGGCCTTTGGATGAAATGCTCAGGCAGTGGCATCCCTGGGGAGAGAGGGCCCTGTGCCAGCCACACATCCTCAACATCCTCCATTTCCCAGTGTCTCCCCTTTCCATGTCCAGAAGCATCCGGATGCCTATGTTTCCAGCAAGCTCTCCTCCCCCTCTTCTTTATCATCACCTCCCCAGTCCAGGCGCATTCCCCACCACAGCCATCCCCTCTCAGGGAGGAAACTCAAACCCTTGGGATTTTCCCTAATTCAGAAACCTTGGGGTAGAGGTTTGTACCTCTGAGCATCCCATCCAACAAATTAACCTGGTACCAGGTAAGGAACACCCAACAGGGCATCCACAAACATCCCTGGAGAGCCCATTGGAATCCACTTGCCAGGGCAGGATCCTGGAAAATCCTGTAAGATGGGGCTGCGTCCGGGGTCAGCTTGGCGAGCAGGGTTTGCTCATCCCTGACATTACGTGGCTGACTCAGGAATATTTACTTGTTCTCCACAAGAGAAATCCGGCCTGCAGTCATTTATCAAGAGGAAAGGCAGTGGGATTTGCTCTGGAAACTCAAAACAAAGCCTGCAGGGATGGAGCCACGCCAGGTTTGCCGGCAGCACCGACAGCAGAGCGGTGCTGCTTCCTGAGCGCTTGGATTCCTGCAATAAAAATCCATCCCAGCACTCTCACCCAAGGCAAACCTTTTAACATTCCCCTTAAATAGGCTATGGGTGGAAAGCGGAATGATCCACTCCTGTTTCAGCCGTGGAAAGCCAGGTACTGTGGAAGTCTGGCTGCTCGGCATCCCACACCAGGATTCACCTGCACCTCCATCACTGGAGGGCTTAAATCTCCATTTCTGCCCCCCAAATCCAGGCAGAAACCCACAGACATCATTCCTCCATGCCCAGAAAAGCCCCTCCTCCCCTCAAAACCAACCAGCTCGCCCAATACCACTCCAACACAAAGAAGTCCAGGCTGATTTTCTGATGGCTGAGCATTATCCCCCTCCCCTCCTCACGCTCTGTATGCCCCCAGCACATTTTCCTGGCCTCTCGCCACTGTTTAAACCTGCTCTTGCTCCACAAAGACTTCAAATAAACACTCCTTGAGGCTTATTTACGGCAGTCCCCCAGCCGTTTGTTTTCCAGGAGTCTGGGATGACATGGAGCAGCTTTCCCCAGCAGGAAAAGTCAGGGACAGCCTTCAAGGCAACGGGAAAATCCCATCCCACGCCCAAGCTTCTCCTGCTATATAAGAGAACCTGCCAGCACATGAACAGCACCAAACATACCCAAATCTGCCCTAAAAGGGAGCAGGGGAGTATAAAATTTGGGATTTGCCACTAAACACCAAAAGAAGTGACAGTAAATGCCTTCTTTTCCCATTTCTCAATCATTTTCATGGGTTTTTTGCCACAGGGCACCTGGTTTGAGATTGCCCTTTACAACCAGCTTCGGCACTTCCACTCCACATTCCAACATTTAAATGGGAAAATTCATCTCTAAAGAAACTGGGATCAGGGCAGCACTCCCACCTGAGCATCCAACCTCCTTTCATCACCTGGTGAGGGTGCCCTGGTCAGGCAGGGAAGACCACAGCTTTCCAGCATGGAAAGCCACCCTGATGGCTCTTCAAAACAACGGGAAAAAAAACATAAATCTACAACTAGAAAAGCCTGACCTTGGGTGACTATATTTGCAACGATCCCTCCCAGCTCCCAAGGACTTCTACCATCCAGGCTGATATTGATTTTCCAATTTTAGAGCTGATGAAACCAGGGCACAGGATATTATTTGCCCCCTGAGGTCATCTACCAGAAGCAGCAGTGAAGCCCAAACGAGTCTGTTTTCCCCCCAGTCCCAGCCTGCTCCATTTTATGGCTTTTAAAACAACTGGAGGGAAAAAAAAGAAAGAGACACTCCACAACCTTCCAGGTTTCATATCGCTGGAAATCTCCAGCTCACAGGAAGCTTTGGGTTTCCAGAATTTACATTCTTCTCATCCCAGCGCGAAAACAGCTCAATAAATTTCCCAGTGCCAATGGCTCGCATCCCAGTAATCCTCTATTTACCTGGATCTGATAGTCCTCCCCGATCCCTTCCAGCTTCTTCTTGTACTCATAGATGGCTTCCTTCATGTCATGCATCTCCGAGCAGGAGGCTATGGCACCATCCACCTCAGGAGGAGCAAGCGGGAAATTGCTCCGTAAGCCTCGGATCTGGGGGCAAAATCCATCCCTCCCTCCCAGCCACCCCGCCGGGGGTACACCAGCACCCCCTTACCTCCTCCACTATCTGCTGGCCTTTGGGGACCATCTCCATGAAGGTCTGGATGACCCGGAGCCTGTCCCTAGGAGATGTTTTAGGCAGGTGGGGGAAGCTGTGGTGGGAGAAGGAGGAAATCAAACCGGTCCCAGGGGGAATGGGCAACCCCCCAATCCCGCCCCGGCGGCTGCTCCACTTACTCGGGCTTCTGGGCAGCTCCTCGGTGGTGGTGGTGGAGGACCAGGGTGCCCATGGCCATGGCCAGGTTGGTCCTGCCCACACCAGTCTGGCAGCCGAAGAGCAGTGCAGGCGGGGGTCTGCCGGGGTCCCGCAGCAGCAGGCTGGGGCTCTCCTAGGAGGGAGGGACACAGGGTTGAATGCAAGGATGGATGGAGACACCAACAGCTTCCAGGAGAGCCAGGTCTGCCCCATCAGTGGCTGGGATGGAGGTGATGGCCATGCCCAGGCATGGAGGGGTGGATGGCATCTCCCTTTTGCTCAGGGGATGGGGTGGATGGAGCAGGACAGGACAACAGGTGGCCCACCCACTGCATTCCCCTGCCCAGTGCCCTCTCCATCCACCAGCCTGTCCATCCCACCAGAGATGTTCCCACCACGCATCCCCAACCCACTGAGATTTCAAAAAAAAAGCAGCTCTGACATGGAAAACCTTTGCACCAAAGGCAGGTCATTCCTGCCAAAGCCACTTCGGGAAGAGCTGCCCGGAGGTGGCCAGGGATGGTCACCTCTAGCCAGGGATAGGGACGAACTGCTGGACAACATGGACTTCTCCAGCAGGATCCTACAGCAAGGAGAGTGGGAACTGCAGGGACAGGCATCCTCTAACAGGCAGAGTTAAGGAAAACCAGAAGATGCTCTCGGGCAGTCATGGTCCCTGACACAGCACAGGAGCAAATCCCACCCCAAGGAGGCCTCATGGATCAGGTGCTTTTCCTGGGCTCACCCTGAGGAAGCGGATGAACGCGTCGAACTGCTCCTCCAAAGGGGCTCCCTCGGCGGGCAGGGGCAGCCGGTGGTACCTGCCGGGATGGGGACAGCCCTTGTAAGGATGGGACCATGGAGGGGCTTCATCCCAACCACCATGGAGGATACGTGGCTTAAGGGGTGCCAAGAGCCCCAACAACGTGTGAGGAGGAGGAGGAGGAGGAGGAAGAGGAGGAGGATG
>VZTE01002996.1:88498-103078 GCA_013397775.1 Eulacestoma nigropectus
CGCCGCGCGCTCTTCGCCGCCCGTCCCACGTGGTCTAGCGGTGAGGATTCCTGGTTTTCACCCAGGCGGCCCGGGTTCGACTCCCGGCGTGGGAAGATCGCGGTTTTTTTGGGGGGTGGTGGGAGAAAAAGAGGGGTGGGGAGTGCTGGTGGTGTCTTGCCATTGCGTCCTGTCCCGGATTCCTTCGGCCAAAATGTTTTGGCTAGACCGAGCTGAATAAAGTCACCGGGAAAAGGAATGCATACACATATCCTGAACCAGGAAAGGGGGTGTATCCCCAAACTGGGACAGGGGACACATCCCCATAATCCCACACCAGTAAAGTGGACACATCTTCAAGTCTCCCATCAGGAAAGGGGATGTATACCCATACCCCATACCAGGGAATAGCATTCATCTCCATTTCCCAAGCCACGAAAAGGGCATGGATCCCTATATCCCAAATAAGGAAACGGGTTGCAACCCCTCATGCCAAACCAGGAAAAGGCGTGCATCCCCATATCCCACACAAGGAAAAGAGACGCATGCCTGTATCCCAAACCAGGAAAATGGCATATCCAATACCAGGAAAGGGGATGCATATCCAAATATCACAGACCAGGAAAACGGATGTATCCCCATTTCCCAAACCAAGAAAGGAGATGGATCCCCATATCCTATACCAAGAAAAGGGATACATCCCCATATCCTAAGCTAGGGAATAGGATGCATCTACATACCCCAAAAGTACCATCCTGGAAAGCCGGGACTCTCACCCCGAGGGACATGCCAGCCCCAGCACAGCCTCCCTCCCTCCCCTGGGAACGCTGATCCTGCCGGTTATTTTTAGCATCCCTCTCCCAGAGGCCGGAGTGGCTGGTTTCTCCCTCCAGCCCTGGATCCCCCAGCCCGAAGCGCATTCCCGGCGGGACCGGCCGCCCGCATGCACAAGAGGATGGGCGAGGCGGTCGCCCGGGTGGCCAGGAAGGTGAACGACACAGTGGAGAACAAAACGGATTCCCTGGGTAAGCCCGGCGCTCCGTCCCGGCTCCCGCTCGGGGCGCGGACAAGGATCGGGTATCCGGGAGCAGGGCTCTCTTTTTCACTGCCACGGTCTAAAAAAAGCTGTCGGCATTCCCTCCCCACGGCTCTGGAGAAGGGAAAGGCTCCCCCAAAGGGCCCTCAGGCCCCCAAAGTTAGAGCAGGTTCACACAGTCCCTCCTTGCAAGCAGTGGCAGGAGCGGATTTTTCCCCGTGTCGCCTTGTCAGATTTGTGTTTTTCTGCAATTTCCCCAATTCCAGCTAATATCCGAAAGTGGGGTGCAGTTCATCAAAGGAGAAAGATGAAAGCCACTCATTTTCATTCTCGCTGGATTCCCAGCCCTGGGATATAAACCAGGGTATGCTGGGAGCTGGAGATTCATCGCTCAGGCTCTCCACATCCTCCCGAGAGAAATGTGGGAGGATGGAGCTTACTCCATCAGCCCCCGCAGTGGCTTTGGGGAGGGGGCAGGAAGCAGAGCCCATCCCAGGGCTGGGATACAGCGTTTCCATCCCTGGCATCTCCGGGGAGGGGAAAAAGAAACTGCTCAGGACAAAACCAAAAGGCCACGAGGTGAGAAGCACAACCAAATCTTTTTCCGCTCCCCACTGCTTGCCATGGGACAACCACCCATGACCAGGAGACCAGGAGAAATCCAGCCAGGAGCATGCCCCGGGAAATCCCTGCTCCATCCCCATCAGTGGTGAAAGAAGCATCCCTACACTGCTCAGCTATCCCCAGGGAATTAGGGAGCAGGGTGACTGAAGTTATTAGACCTGGACAGGCTGGCTGAGGGTTTCCAAAAGGACAGTGCAGCCTGGAAGTCGTTGCAATGCAATTTAGGGTTGAACAGCTAAGTCAGAACAGCCTTGGCATTCCTGATGGGATCAAACTCAAAGTTTGTGGAGGTGACTGCAAAGATCCCCGTAGTGGAGAGCAGTACAGAGGGGACAGCACTCAGACGAGCAAATCGAGGACGAAGAGGTGGAAGACCAGGTGGATCCATGGCTGCATCCCAGCCGGCTGCACTATGAGGTGCCTGGGTCTCTCTGTGCGCAGATCTGGCCAACTGCAAACTGATGACCTTCCCCATTGGAATCTACAAAGCCATGAGGAGCGTCACCGAGGGGATCCATCGCATCTCCCTGGCCAACAACGAGCTCAAGTCCATCACCAGCCGATTCGTCACCACCTTCAGCCAGCTGACAGGTAAGGGGCAGCCCCTTCCAATCCTCTGGGACACTCAAGGAGCCCCCAGGTTGCTGCAGGGGGGGCAAAGCACCCGAGAGTCTCCCCAGAGCTCACATCCCATTGCAAGCATTAGTTCAGATCCAAAAAATCCATTTTTCCTTATACTTTCTGCCTCTTGAAGGAAGAAGACACTGGTTCTGCTCCCACCCACCCTCCCAAACTGGTGTCAGGCTGCTCCGGGGTCACTCATCACTCTCCAGATCCCTCCAGATGGGGCTGGGGATGGAGAGGGACAAGAAAGGCAGCCTGGGGATAACGAGGCATGGCAGAGATGAGGCAATCCAAGATGTGCTGGATAATTAGTCCTCACCTGAGACCTCAGTGAGCGTTAATCACTGCAGGAGATGGGAACGATCATCAGCACCTCCCTTGCAGAGACCAAAGAAAGCAGCCAGAGGCTAATCCACTAAAAAATGGCCATGCAAGCATCTAGAGCATCCAGTACCACGGTACTGGACACTGGGGATGGCACTGGGGTTGCTTTGGCAGCTTCTAAAATCAGTTTTGTTCCTACAATGTACCACACAAATGCCACTCTGGTGGGTGCCTGGGGAGGATTCCCTTGTTCTGGAGCTGGAGCATCATCTGTGAAAAGGAAACACATTGAGCAAAGGAAATCAATTTTCATTTTCTAGACAGCACAACAGGTCCTGAAGGGAAAACAATGGCCTTGTTCCCCAGCAAGGGCTTTGCTCCACCAGTGAACCGATCACTCCAGCGATGAATGTGCTGGGTCTCAGCAGGGACAGACGCCCCAGGGCTGGGGACAGGCTGAATAAGGCAGGACCTATAAATACCAGGTATTAGCAGGGGCAGGGCAGCTTGTGTGGGTATTTATAGTGCAGAAAGCCCTGTGTCACTGGAGAAGGGCACTGGGACAGCAGGATTTGGGTTCTGTTCCCAGGAGTGCTGCTCCTGGCCCCACAGGAGCTCATTTCTGAGGCGGGAAAGCATCACAGACCAGTAAACTGTGGAGAATACATATTTTTCACATATAAAGACCCACCATTCTGCTTATACCTCAGAAGGGGTTCAGGCACATGAGAGCTAGCCTTAAGCCATGACAAATGCCCATTGGGGAGGTAATTTCACTGACTTTATGAGGAAATATTCCTTTTTACAGACCCTGCTTGCAGAAGGCTGCCCAAATTCATTAGCAAAGCCTGAGGAAACCAACAAAAACTTCGCTCCTAAAAGTGGTACTCCCAGCAGGCAAAACTACAATGGCAACCACGGAAACCAGCTAAAAAAAAAAGGCCGATTTTTGGAGCTGGAATCCCACTGCCGGACCTGGCAGTCCACGGGGGACAGAGCCTGTAAATCAAGCCCGTGCATTAGTTATTTTCCCATCTTTCTCCCTGCATCCCACCACCTCCCTTCTCTCTTCCCAGAGCTCAACCTGGCAGGCAATTACCTGCACCGGTTGCCCGAGGAAATCACCTCCCTGCTGCACCTCCGTGCCATCAACCTCTCCCGCAACAGGTTCCGGCATTTCCCAGAGCCCCTGGCTACCGTCCCCGCCCTGGAGACCATCGACCTGGAAGAGAATGAGATCGCAGGTGAGCAGGACCTTTTCCCAGTGCAAAAAGGTGATTTAGCATCACCCAAGGAGTGATGCTCAATAGTCAGAGCCTGGTTAGCCATTTGCCTTTCCTGGTGTTTTCACTGCCGTCCAGGGAAAAACCGTGTCAGGCATAGTGGGAATCGAGCCCCACTCAAGCTGCCCTGTTCACCACGCTGGGGTGGAGCTCTTTAAGGCACCTCCAGCTGGGGTGACCCAAAATCCCCAGATTTTATTAAAAAACCAGAGCTGATTTCAGAACCCGGCCCAAGGAATGCTGGGCTGGGATGTTTGCTGCCAGGCCAAGCAAGGACACGAGCCCACACGAACATTTCCCAGAACAAACAGGAGCTGTTTAACACTACAAAATCCCCTAAGAATTAAATTAAAGGAATGGCAAGAGATGCTCAATCCCTCAGCCCTGCAGCGGCAGGAAAATCTTTCATGTGCAAAAGCTGAAGCCTTTGGATTCTCCAAAAGCTGGGCAAAAGGGGCAGCTGTTGTGCACAGATAAAGGGGGATTTGTTTAGGATGCAGCTTTCAAAGAACCCGGGCTGGAGCATCCCACAGCCCCCACGGATCCCCGGAGAGGCGAATATCAGAGTCCACTCAATTCTGCTGTTTTATCTGGGATTGCTTCAGCTGCTGCTGGGAAAGCTGCTCCCTGCAACATGAGTTTTATTAACAGCCTCACATCAGCTGCTCCCCGGCTGTGTCCGTAGGAACACTGGAATTAAAAACTGCTTCCATAGGAGCCAGAGAAAGACACGGCTTTTCCTCACCCCCTTTTCCTCTCCCACCTCCCAGAGAGAGCTCTCTCACTTTTAGTTCCCTCCATCACTTTTTGAGTTTAATTGGCTGATTTCAATCTGACCTGGTCTCCAAACAGCATTTTCCCCACTCATTTTGTGTGGGAAATGATGCAAGAAGGGAATGCAGCTTTTTCGTGCCTCTTCCCCTGCTAAAACGCAGGGAGGAAAGGCTGCATCCAGGGTTGCTGGATTGATCCTGGGGGAGGGGGTGGCTTGAGAAGGCCTTGGCTGCCAGGGTTGGTCACCTCCCACCAGGCTCCCCTCAGCTGGGAGGTGTCCTCCAGATGCGGGGAAAATAAAAACAGAGTAAAATTTAACAATTTCAAGCTAAAATGCTGTAGGGATATGTCTGAGTAGTGCACACAATGCTGTCTGGCTGCAGAAACAAGGAGACGTGAGCTTATTTTACATATTTTCTGGAAAGGGAGGAGGTAGAGACCGGAAAGCCGGGGGGTTTCAGCCCATTTTTTCCAAGGAAACAAGAACCTGGGCAATCACATTGCTCCTGCCAGGCCTTCCCAAATAGATTCCGGGCTCCCCTGCACGTGAGCTTCTGTTTATAAGGTCGCAGCTCCCCTGGTTTGTGGTGCTGTGCCAGTGCTGCTGGTCCTGCCTGCCCTCCTCTGCCATCCCAGGGACGCTGGAGAGGCTCCTGCCAGGGCTGCAAACCTGATTTAAAAGCTCCTGCTGGAAAAGGCCTGAGTGACCTGCTAAGACATATTGAACTGGAGGTGGTAGGTAATGTTTTCCAAAGGGAAACAGGAGTAAAGGGAGATTAATTAATGCCTGCCTGGAGCCTGTGGGCTCTGTGAAAGGAGACATTTAGAGCCACAAGCCACCCTTTTCATCTAAATAAGCTCTTAGCCCTGGACTGTAATTATGTATATATTACTGTCAGTGCTTTTAACTCTTTCCCTGATAATTAGAGTTATATCAAATCAGCGTTTTAAGCTCCCAAATCCATGGGGATGTTTTGGTGCCTGGAGCTTCAGCTTCTCTTTCCCTTATTCCTTGGTTAATGGTTTAATAGGGATGATGTTGAGACTGCTGCCAAGACCGGGGAGGTCACTGCTGGGGGCAACTCTGGATAATTTTGTCCTCCTGAGAATGTCGAGATGGGACCAAGGGGAACGGTTTCAAATGGGAGTAGGGTTAGATGGGATACTGGGAAGAAATTCTTCCCTGTGAGGGTGATGAGGCAGTGGCACAGCGAAGTTGTGGATCCCTGGAAGTGTCCAAGGCCAGGCTGGATGGGGCTTGGAGCAACCTGGGATAGTGGAAGGTGCCCCTGCCTCCATCCAGGGGGTGGAACTGGGTGAGCTTGAAGGTCCATTCCAACCCAGACCATTCCATGATGGTGTCACTCACTTATTGTCACATTCTGCTTTAATTACGTAAATGCCTTTTCCCTCCCTGTTTTTTGCTCAACTGGTGAAGTCAGCATGAATAATTCAGGCTCAGATGCAAGTGCTTCATCCCTTGGGAAGGCAGCAAGTGGTGCTTTGGGTTGTCCTTAAAGGAATTTGTGGCTCCCGTGGCACGACCCCACAGCTACAGGCTGCACTTTGTGCCCTGCCTGTCCCTTCATGCCAGGTGAGTCACTGCTTCGTACCTGGAAATAAAGTGCAGAGCTGAGCTGTTCCCAGCCTAGGAAGGTCTTGGTCCCTAAAATACTTTCCTTAACTCCCTAAGTTAAGCAAAATGAGTGCAAGCACTTTTAACTTTATCATGCTGCATAAGAGGATGATTAAACTTCTTATTCTTCATTGCATTAGAAGATGATTAAATAGTAAGATCTACGAAAAAAAATTACTTTTGTGCATGGAGGGAAAAAAAAAAAGCAAAATGATACAGGGGAATGGCAATGAACAAATCCACCATGAAGAAGAGTTATTAAAAAAATTCATGCGAAGCTCTGCTTGATGAGAGATGCACTCCTAGGGAATTTGTATATGGAAAATAGCACCATTTTCTGAAGGAGAAAAAGGGAAAAAACAAAGGCATCAAAGTGTTTGAGTCTTTTTCCAGCATAAAATGGGTTTAATGGTTTAAAAATCACATAATCATCTACCAGATATAATAACAACACGGCAATTCTGCTCCAGGTGCTGGCAGAAGAAACAGGAGCTGGAATATAAAAGGCTCTTGTCATTTTGGTGGCCAAATTAAAAAGAAGTTGGTTTTGGTAAATCAGACAGGTGGGCTTTGCAAGCCCAAAATATTGTGAATTGTAGCAAAAAGCTAAATCTATCGCCTTTTAATGAGCTTAATGGTTAGGTTTTCATATCGGTCTCATTCCTCTGCGCTCAGTGGATTCACATTAGGACCATCCAGGAGAGCTGCACCTTTTTTTTAATGCAGAGTTGGTAAATGTAATGTTTTCTAAAGGACAACACCCAAATTCATGGAAATTGCAAAATAGAAGGGCGCCTGTTGATGGCTGAGAGCCATTTTGCAGCCTGTCCAACAAGGGCAAAGACCACGTGCCCTCCTGTTCACTTAGAGAGGGCTCCTAGGCATTGCAATACCAGGAATAAAATCAGGGAATAAGTCTTTAAATCCCAGTTTCGTGTCCCAGCAGGGGTTTTATTAGGACTGGGAGAACTGGAGGGCAGTGCTCACATTGGATATCTTGGTGTTTTCATCTTGCCAACACATTCCATAGAATCACAGGATCATTTAGGTTGGAAAAGATGATCGAGCCCAACCGATAACCATTTGCCTGAGCAGCTGGATAAATTAATATTTCACTGTGTTTCTGTTTTGATCAAAGCCTGCAGACAAGCAGGAGCAGGGTTTGCTGCAGGCTGTCCACCAAGAGCAGCGTTCATCCCTTCCGCCCCTCCAGGACGGATTCTCACCTTTGTGCTCTCTTTCCAGAGGTGCCAACGGATAAATTGGCCTCCATGGCATCGCTGCGGAGCCTCAACCTGCGGGCAAACCCCGTCGGCCCTGAGGTGCGACTGCTGGTCCAGCCCCTGGTTCCCTTTGACCTGCTGCTGTCTCCAGAGGAGCCCATCCCTAAAGTCTGATGGGATCCTGGGGTGCCCGAGCTGTCCCAAGGGGTGACTGCCTGCGAGAGTGGTTTGGCTTAGGTCAGTCCCTGCTACAGCCCTGTTTTTGTCCCAAAGCTGCAGCCAGCAGGTCCCAAACCCGAGCGAGTGCCTCGTTTTTCCTAAAGTAAAAGCAAGCAGGGGGGCTTCCCCTTGAAGGGATGGCTCTGCCAAATCCCGAGCCAGGGAATCTCCTGCTTATGTGTTTTGGGGATGCAGAAGAGCTGCAACACATGTGGTGGGAGGTTTGAGTAAAGTTGGGGGGGAGCTGGATGTTCACCCTCCCACCTGGGCAGTGATGGGGAGCAGCTGGGATGGTGGAGAACATGCCTGCGGCTGTAAGGGTTCTCTCTGGAATTGCTGACGTGGTGTCCCAAGTGCCTGCCTGATTAAATGCTTTCCTGTTACATCGGGGGATTTGTATCTGATTAAATTCGAATCACCAGTCTTGTCCTTAAAGAAGCTCCTTCGCACAGCTGCTCACTGCAGCCTCCAGCTGGATTCTGCCCGGACCCAAGGAGTATTTCTCTGGAAAAATCCCTGTTTTCCAAGGAATTTTTTTCCCTTCTGTTTTTTCACTGTGGAAATCAAAGCAACCCACTGCCAATGGGTCCCCACATGCTGCTCACCCCGTGGGTGTCCCCAGAAGTGTGAGCCCACCTCTTGGGTGCTGTGGGTCCTCAAGTTGTGCTGATTCTCTTCCCAGGAAGAAATGTCCTGGAGAGAGTGGCTTCTCGGTGGCGGGGAGGACACCACCAAGCACACCCGTGTCCCTGAGCAGCTGGCTGCCTGCAAAAAAAAAACTCCTGGGAGAAACCCCAGGTGTTATCTCAAAATGCCTTGTTTAAACATCTCCCTTGTTTGTTCCTTCGGGTATTTAAGGGACAAACACTTCCCAATGGTGTGTGCTGGCTGGGGACAGCCAGGAATGGTTAATCCTGCAAATATTTGACTTCTAGACTTGCCAAACTTTGGTACAAGATTATGGTAAGAGATGTTGGGAATGCTGGAGGAGCTGGAGTTGAGTGGAGCAGCCTGGAGCCAGGACCAGCATCCCTAAACATCGTGCTGCTTTTCTCTGTGTGTGGGTTGATGGATGGGGGATCTCCCCACTCGACTTGAGGCTCCTGGCATATTTTCCCCCCTCAGGACGGACAGGAGCGCTGCTGGGGACACGGGCCATCAGCTGCCAGCATCAGTGTGGGGACCTCGGCGGCAGCGAGGGGACACAGACCCCGACCCTCCCCAGGGAGCGAACCTGCTCCCTCCCTCTCCTTGCCCCCCGCGGGCTGCCCGCCCCCGCGCTGCTTCATCCGCGGGGGGCTGCGTGCGGGTCCCCGGGTATCCATGGCGATAGGAGGCTGTTCCCCGCCTCGCCCCCTCCCCTTCTCCGCTGCAGCCGGCGAGCAGCCGCAACCGGCGCGGCGGCACCGCGGCGGCGGCACCGGAGCTCCGGACCGGGCGGGAGGGACGGAGGGAGGGACGGGGGCGAGCTGCGCCCCCTCCCCGGGCAGCAGATCGCCTCCGGAGGTAGCCCCCGCATGGCAGCGATGCAGCCCCCGGAGCCGCGTCGGGCCGGCGGAGGTGAGTGCCAAGACCTGATTTATTTTACCCCCCCGAAGAGCTATGCACCCCTCATCCCAGCTCCCTATTCCATCAGACCAGCCTTTCCCTGCGGTGTTTTCCCACAGCCAGGCAGGGAGGCAGGCGGTCCATCGCCTCCCGTCCGGTCCCCCTATTCCCTTGTCACCACGTCCGAGATGTCAGTGCTGAACTGAGGACACTCGCATCGATCCATCCATTCCTCCACCCATTCATCCATCTATCCACTCATTCATCCATCCAGCACCAACCCGGATGCTCAGCAGCCCCTTATTTTCCTTTCCCCATCTTCTACCTTGCTTTTAAAACCACCTCCAATTCCATAGGATGCCAGCCTCCTGCTCATGCTGCACTGCAGCCCTGAAAGATAAAGTCCAGCAAAGTTTTAAGCTTAATATCACAGGTTTTGGGCAATCTCATTACAGTCTCTGTCATTGCTCTTGCTTACAAAGCTGGTTCATGCATTTGATACCGACTATCTGGGGACTCTTGCCCCCTCGATCCCGCTACTCCCTTGCCTCTCCAAGAGGCTCCTTCTCCTGTGTCGGCTGCAAACCCCCCAGCGCCTTTCTGAAGCCCCACTGGAAATGTGTTGCCCAAATCCTGCATCCGGGACTGGGGTATTAGGGCTTGGGTAGGGCCCTCCTGCCTGCTGGAACCTTGAGGAAGCCGGTGGTCCCAGTGGCTGGGAAAAGCATCTTGGCTGGCGAGCTGAGCACCAGCAGCACAGGGATAGGGAGATGCTCCAGCTGCCCATCACACCGCAGCTTGAAAGGGCTGTCTCAGCACAGGGCTGACCTGCAGGCGCTTAGGCTGAGCCTTAAAGCCAAAATGTGCCTTTCCTTGCCTCAACACTGCAGCCTGGATTCTCCTGAAGCCAGTCTCGTCACTGCTGCAGACAGCTCCTGCCCACGCCCGGCATCCTCCTGCATCCCTGCCTGCGCAAGGCTGAGGAAGACCCAGGGTGGGAGCTGCCAAAACCCGCTCCCCGTTAAACCCGTGGTGACAAAATGCCACCCTTATGCCTCCATCAGAAGCTCCCAGATAACAAGGAGAATGATAACTATGGCTTTAGATGTGAGGGGAGGGGAGGGGAGGGGAGGGTGTCCTCTGCCCCAGCCCCTTCCCCTTGGTTACTGTGGCTTTGCCAGGGAGAATAAGATTTTGCAGAATATCGAACTATAAACCTGGGAACCACGAAGAGAAGCAGCAGCAGCCACCCGGGGGCAAGGATGCTCCTAGGCCAGCCGTGACTGGGACCTCACGGACAGAGCTCCCAGAAGGCCGGAGCATTGGAGTATTGGGATGTGGATTCGTCTTCCTTGCATCATCCCTAAAAAAGGCTCATGAGATCAGGATGTCTTCTGGGCTGCTCTAGCTCCTCATCAAAAGAATGATACAAATGATAACGATATCATATCATAATGATATAAAATAATAAGGATACCAAATAATAATGATATCAAATAATAATGATATCAATGGTATCAAATAACAATGATGTAAAATCATTCAGCCGAGGTGCTGCAGACCCTTGAGCTGTGTAACCCAAGGAGGAGGAGACTCGTTGAGGCACTGAGGTGAGTCCAGCAGGACATGTCCCAGCCAGCCTGGGCACTGGAATAAACATGAAAACCCACCTCTGAAGGCATTAAGAAATGGAGGCAATAATTGCTTTATTCTCTCCCGGCTTCATTTTCCTGCCTTCCCTGCCCCAGGCCCTTCCAATGGCACCTGGTGGCTCAACTCCAGCGCCAGCCACCTCCTGAGGGAGAACTACACCTTCCTGGCGTACTACCAGCATTCCTCCCCTGTGGCCCTCATGTTCATCCTGGCCTACACCTTCATCTTCCTCATGTGCGTGATCGGCAATGTCCTGGTGTGCTTCGTCGTGCTGAAGAACCGCCAGATGCGCACAGTCACCAACATGTTCCTCCTCAACCTGGCCATCAGTGACCTGCTGGTGGGCATCTTCTGCATGCCCACCACCCTGGTGGACAACCTCATCACAGGTGAGCAGGGCAGAGGAAGGGGCGAGACATGAGGAATGGAGAGAAAGTGTCCTCTACGCATGAGTGGGAAACACCCTTTTTTTTTTTTTTTTGATGTTTTGGCCATTTGTGGCAAAATAAGCTTGACCCCAATGCTGCATTTGCATATTTGTTTGAAGTTCAGCCATTCTTCACCAAGCAACACTGAAAAGAACTCCTACTCTTCCTGCACCCACCTTCTCCTGTGCTGGCTCAGCTCTGCCTTTTGACCTTTCCAAAGATAAGGGAGTTGGGAGGGTTCAGCTGTAGCAGCAGCCAGGTCACAGGGCAAGGTTTGTATTTATTGATTGTGGAGTGTGGTTTATTTATTGCCTTGGTATTGGGGTCAAGAAACAAGATTCAAATCCTTCTGACTGAGGATCCCAAAGTCAGTAGGAAAAATGATGGCAGCCACCATGTTCCTTGAGTTTACAAGTGTAATGTGCACCCCAATTTTGGGGTTCTTCTCCAACAATCCATGCTGCTAAAGGCTATCTCCATACAAGCCCCCTGTTAGGAGCAGGATTTAGCATCCCCCAGCAACAGCACAGCGGATGGGGACATCTAAAAGTAGCTGGGTGAGCCAGAGGCACCTACAGCCTCCGTGGTGTCCCCTCACAGGTTGGCCCTTTGACAACACCATGTGCAAAATGAGCGGCCTGGTGCAGGGCATGTCCGTCTCCGCCTCCGTTTTCACGCTGGTGGCCATCGCTGTGGAGAGGTATGTTGGCATGGGAATGTGAGGACGTGGAGACCAAGCCACCTCCAGCAGGTCCAGGTGTCCTGTGTGGTTTCCATTGCGGGAAAGCTCCTGGGAATGTCAGGAGCCTGTCACAGCTCTCCAGGAGGACCACAGAGCTGTCCATGGGGCATTCCAGCACGGTGACCTTCCCCACATGGGGCTGAAAACACCTAAGCTGGAGACACCCCAACCTATCTCTGCCACCAGAAGCCACGTGTAAAGAGCAACCCACCTCACCCTCCATTCCCACCCCCAGGTCCTGGCTGCCCTCCTCCCCCAGGGATGTCACACCAGGTGCCCAAAGCCACCACCATCTGTCCTCCCACAGGTTTCGCTGTATCGTTCACCCCTTCCAGCAGAAGCTGACGCTGAGGAAAGCCCTGCTGACCATAGCCATTATCTGGGTGCTGGCCCTGCTCATCATGTGCCCCGCTGCCATCACCCTGACAGTCACCAGGGAGGAGCACCACTTCATGGTGGACACCTACAACAACTCCTACCCTCTCTACTCCTGTTGGGAGGCCTGGCCCGAGACAGGGATGAGGAAGATCTATACCACTGTCCTCTTCTCCCACATCTACGTGGCTCCCCTCGCCCTCATCGTCATCATGTATGCCCGCATCGCCTTCAAGCTCTTCAAGTCGGTGGCACCTGCCCATGGTGGAGAGGAGCTGGAGGGGAGAAGGATCTCCCGGAGGAAGGCCAAGGTCATCAACATGCTCATCATCGTTGCCCTCTTCTTCACCATCTCCTGGCTCCCCCTCTGGACGCTGATGCTGCTGACAGACTACGGGCAGCTGAGCGAGGGCCAGCTCCACCTGCTCGCTGTCTACGTCTACCCCTTCGCCCACTGGTTGGCCTTCTTCAACAGCAGCGCCAACCCCATCATCTACGGCTACTTCAATGAGAACTTCCGGCGGGGCTTCCAGGAGGTCTTCAGGGCCCCCCTCTGCTCACTCCACTGCCACCGCAGGCCCTACACCCCCCGGAGCCACGGCCGTGAGACGGTCTTCAGCACCCGCAACCGTGCCTCCACGCAGGCACGAACCAGCGTGTCCGAGTCAGGGCCGCTGGCCCCATGCCACACTGGTGTCCCTGCGTGGGACGGCTGAGAAGCCGTGGCCACCAAACCACTCTGGACCAAGGGCTTGCAGGGTGGGCAGTGGGGATTTGGCCAAGAGACATCAAAATAAAGGTGTGTCCTACTGATGCCTTGTCCCTGGCTTGGCTCCTCCACTTTCCCCACGGCACCATCCAGAGGGCCCCCAGCTGAGCCCCCTGGCACCACAGGCTCCTGGGCCCTGCCAGAATTCCCCTTAGCCAGCCCCAGTCCAGGCATGGGGCCAGGGAATGCAGGGATCCAGGAGAGGTGAGGAAGAACGGGCCATCCTGTGCCGTGCTTGGCCATGCCATGGAGAGGCACGCAGCGCCATTCTGTGCTGGACCAAGCCATGCCATGTGGGACCATGCCAAACCATGCTGCCATGGCCATGTCAGGCAGGACCAAGCCGTATTGTGCTGGACCATGCTACCCCATGCTACCATGGCCACGGAGAATGGACCATTCCATGGCCATTCCATGGATGGGCGACGCTGTGGCCGTGTTGTACCAAGGCACCCCATTCCATGCTCTTGTGTCTCTGCTGGACCAAACCATGCCATGCAGGACAATGCCACCCCTTGTTATTGTGGCCATTCTGGACCACATCCCACCATACTGCAGTGGCCATGCTGGGCAGGACCAAGCCATGCCATGCCACCCCATGCTGTTACACCTATTCTGGGCAGGATCATGCCATGCCGGGCCATGCCACCCCTTGCTATCGTGGCCATGCTGAACTGGGCTGGGCTAGGACCATGCTGTGCCAGTCCATGCCAGACCATGCTGTTAGGGCCACAGCGAGCAAGACCATTCCAAGCCAGGAACAACCATTCCAGACCGGGAACAGCCATTTCCAGCCGGGAACGACCATTCCGTGCCGGGAACAACCATTCCCAGCCGGGCACGACCATTCCGAGCCAGGAATGACCATTCCCAGCCGGGCATGACCATTCCCAGCCGGGAACAACCATTCCCAGCTGGGAACGACCATTCCATGCCAGGCACGACCATTCCCAGCCGGGAACGCCCATTCCCAGCCGGGAATGACCATTCCCAGCCAGGCACAACCATTCCGGACCAGGAACGACCATTCCCAGCCGGGCACGACCATTCCGTGCCGGGAACAACCATTCCGTGCTGGGAACAGCAATTCCGTGCCGGGAACCATGCCCAGCCGGGAACGACCATTCTGGACCGGGAAGGACCATTCCCAACCGGGAACGCCCATTCCGTGCCAGGCAGGACCATTCCCAGCTGGGCACAACCATTCCCAGCCGGGAACGACCATTCCCAGCCGGGAATAACCATTCCGTGCCGGGAAGGACCGTTCCGTGCCGGGCAGGACCATTCCGGACCGGGAACGACCATGCCGGACCGGGCACGACCATTCCCAGCCGGGCACTACC
>VZTE01002996.1:103462-114000 GCA_013397775.1 Eulacestoma nigropectus
GCCCGCGCCGCCGCCCCGGCAGCCGCCGCCGCCCCTCGCGCCCCCTTCTTCCCCTCCGCACCCCGCCGTCGCCCGCCTGAGTCCGCCCAGGTGGGACCTGTCGGGGTGTCCCCCCAGCATCTCACTCTCGGTCCCCTCCCTTTGCCTTGCAGAGGATGCCGCCGGGCGCTACATCTCCCCGTTCCACGATATCCCCGTGTACGCGGACGCCGGGACGGTAAGAGGGGGTCCTGAAACACGCAGGGGACCGGGGGGTCGTGAAACATTCGGGAGATCAAGGAGCCCTGAAACATCCACGGGTTCAGAGGGTCCCGAAACACGCAGGGGATCAGGGAGTCCTGAAACATCCAGGGGAGCAGGGGGTCCTGGAGCCTGAAACACCCGGGGGAGGCTCCCAGTTCCCCGCGCTGCAGGAGCACCTTATGGAGTCATTGCCTAACCCTGCAAGGAATGCGTTTCTTGCCGTCCTGGCCTCGGGTGGAGCGACCCAGTAGAAGAGAATGGATGATCTCATTCTCATTTTTTGCGTCAGAGATGCAAGTGGTTGGCTTGAGCTTACCCATGCAGGCCTTTTGGGTTAGCTAAGCAGGAAACTGCTTTTTTGGTCATATCTACATCCATTCCTATGGGTGCTGCATGATATTTCAGGCTTGGGTTTTGACTGCAGTACGGCCACTTCATGCCTGCAGTATAATCCAGCCCTGAACAGAGGGTGAGGATGTTAAATTCCTGCTGTAGCATCTCCTGGGACCTCTTGCCTGGCAGAACCTGCCCCTTGCAGTGCTGCAGGGCTTTCACATCCTTCTAGCAGCCAGTGGTTAGTCAAATTAGGCTGTTCTGAGTAAAAAATGCCCCAGCATCAGGAAATCAAAATGGTCGTGTTTCAGTTTTCATTTAATGTCTTTTCAGTGGCACCTCAGGCTCTCTGACTGTGTCCTTCACTGTTGTAGCTTGTTTCTGTCTCTGACATGTGCTAAAAAGCTGTGCAGCTCGAGAAATGTGGTGGACCAACTAATACTTGTTAGAGAGAGCTGAAATTCAGAGCTGGGGAGTGGTTCTGGGAAAGGAAAAGAATGTGCAGAGTTGAGAGATGAACCTCTAAAAAGCAGCTGATTGAGCTACTGAGGTGAAGGTGGTGGGGCTGCCTGAGGTGCTCTGGGAAGTCTGAAGTGGCTTTTGCCTTCTCAGAAGGGAAAAGATGGATTGTAGTCATCAAGGGCAGTGGTGAAGCAGTTCCTGTGGCTGACTAGGGAAGCAGTTCCCAGGGCAGGTGCCTGGCAGGTAACCCAGACAAGGAAAATGCAGATAATGCCATGCTTTGCAGACTCCTGCAGAGTAGGGGAGGAAGGAGCAGGGGCATGAGTACAGAGGTGAGGAGGATTTCCTTGAACTGGTAATGCTTAACAGGGGAAACTGGGCTGCTGGTGTGCCCTCAGGCACGCAGTGCTGCTGCCAGCACCTCTGTGCCGAGTCATTCAGAGAAAAAAGTCACAACAGCTGAAGGTCGCAGTACCCAAAGTTACACAATAGTACTGGTCCCATGGGGCTCTCTCTGTGGCTGGAGTGCCTCAACACTGAGGTTTTACTCATCACTTAGCAGGTGAGCTGCCAGCTACATTACAGAGCCCAGCTCGGAGCAAAAGGTTGTCTCACTCTGTCTGGGCTCCTTGATCTTTATCCTCAGACTCCTAAGACACTGAGAGGATTGCAGGGTGTTTTTTTCAGTCTTGGGCTTTCAGTGTGTTGACCTTACCTGGACCTGTGTCATTGCAAAGGGATGACCTTGGGCTGCTCTCTGTGTGTCTCAGGCCAAGTCGGACCACGGGGAAGCTTCAGTCCTTACAAAGATGCGGCCCCGAGTCATCTTTCCCTGCCGGTAGAGACATAAGCACCTGGCCCAGCTTGTTGCAGTTGCATCACTCCTTCCCTCGAGTTAGGAATAAAAATAGTTATATGCCTTTCTACATATAAAATGCAAATGAGCAGTGACCCCCTGCGATTAAGGGAGTGTAATAAAGCTCTGCTAGGGAAGGGTGTGGGCAATGTCAGTGATGTAACAGCACTTGTTGCACAATACCAATCCAATTATGGTGCAATACAGGTTCAAGGGACTTTGCCATGCTAATACTGCTTAAGGTGGGGATTAAAAACCTTGCCCAGGCCAGGGAGCAAGGTTTGACTCTTTGTTAAAAAACCATAATCTCTTCAAACAGCAGATGTTGAGGTTCAAGTGTGGAAAAGCTTGTTTTCTTGGAGAGGAGGCTGACATTGAACTCTCAGCCCAGCTGGATCAACAGGAGGTGTTTTCAAGTGTCACCTGTAAACGAGACACGTGAGATGTGGTTCTGCTTTTCTCCCCCACATTTTTATCCTCACAGATGCCACTAGGAAGGTCTGCTTTTACAGGAGTGTCAGCTTGGAGAAAGGGCATCCTTCCCTACATCATGACTAGAATATTGGGGAGTGATGTTCTCACTTGTTCAGGGCAGTACATAGATACCCACATTATTAAATAAATGGCTTGTCCTGCTGGTCTTGTCTTTTCTGAATGGCCAGAGTGGCTCTTCCTGGAGCATTAAACACTTTGTATTTAATAAATATGGCCCAAACCCCATTTTGTTGTGTCCGGGGTAGTTTGTGTGCTGCTGTTTGCCATTGATTTAACCTGTTCCTGTAGCCTAGGTATGTGACGGGGATGTTTGTAGGTGGCAACTGATGGAGAACGTGTGGGAACCTCAATCTGGCCTTTGGGGTCTTTCATGGGGTTCAGCTTGGAGTGGTGACATGTGACTGATTGGGCTACAGGACTTTTATCAGCTGTATCAAAATTAGCACTGAAACAAAAAACCAGAAAAAAACGTACAGTTTCAGGTGAACTGGCTGGGTTTCGTGCTCACTTGTACGTGTTCCTGGTTTGAAGCGTGACCTCAAGATTCCTTTCCACTCACTGCTCTTTTGCTTTCTTCAGAATGTGTTCAACATGGTTGTGGAGGTACCTCGATGGACAAATGCTAAAATGGAGGTAACTACATTACAGTCCCAGTCTTAATCCTTGGCTCTGCTGATTCCTCCTCAATTCCACCTCCGGAATCAGAGTGGTTTCTAACTTCTCCTGTCAGTACTTGCTTAATGCTGGAGGTCTGGTGTGGAGGCTGAGATTGCAGAAGTTGGAATACCTTGGCGTTCTCCCGTGGCTTCTGATTAAAGCGATATTTTATGGCTCTTAACCCCATGTGATACCAAGCCTTAAAAAATCACTTTTTTTTTTTCAAAGAAGGTAAAGCAGAGAGATTTATGTAACTTTTCTTTCAGATTTCAACAAAGGAACCCTTAAACCCAATTAAGCAAGATGTGAAGAAAGGGAAACTGCGCTTCGTAGCGAACGTGTTTCCCCACAAGGGCTACATCTGGAATTATGGCGCTATCCCACAGGTACTGTGGTTTGTCCCAGTGGCTCATCCATCCTGGTGGCGAGGAGGGAGGGTGCCTGTGACTGCCACTATATTAATGAGCAAAAAGATCAGCAGAGAGCCTGATCTGGAGCACGGCGTTTGCAGCTGGGTATATCATCCTGCTGAGGGAGGAAATATCCCTGTCAGGAAAACAGGGATATTTTTAAGCAGAAATCCCAAGGTTTAGGCTCCTATCTGATGTCATAAACGAGCTCTCTGAGGGTGAGCAGCTGCTGCTCACCCTCAGCTGCTCGGAGGTTGGTTGGGCAGGAGCTGGCAGGTCCTTCTCTGTGGCTGAAGGGAGCTGTCATTGTGCATGTGGCAGTGCAGCGCCCTCAGTTCCTGCCTGGCGAAGCACAAAGTTTTATCCTAATGATGCAGGATTTAGGCTGAATCTTTATGGGAGACTCTTCTTGCCAACGCCCACCTCTGCACAGATGTGCTTTCCCAGAAATGGCTGGCAAAGTGGGACCATGATAGTGACATCTGGACACATGCTCTTAAATGTCTGGGAACTCCTAGATAAAGAGGGACTTCAAACAAGGCTGTTTGCCTCTGATGTTCTCTAAGGCTGGAGTTTCCTTCAGAGAAAAAAGCTGTCAGTGACAGATCACAGGCAAACACACTGAATTTGGTATTTCTTCTCTTGATAGTAGCACATGTTGAGTGTTTTCCCCACGTGGCTTAACACAGGGCCTCAAAGTTGAGTCGTTTCCTGCTTGAATGGATTCTGGAGCCTGTTTCTTTGTGCAGAATTGTGTCTTTTGAAGCCTTTGCTCTGTCATGTGTTTGTGGATCAAAGCTGTTTATGCTTCAAGAGCTTAACACTTCCTGGTAGAGAAATGCGATGGTGTTTGTGAACAGCCCTGCAGCACCACCCGGGTGTCAAAACATCTTTCTGAACACTCTGGACCTATCACAAAGGTCTTGACTATACTGGTCTTGTCCTGGCATGCAGAGGTTTGGGAAGAACATCCCTTCTTTTTCGTATCTCAACCGCCTTAGGGGTACGTGTTCCTTATGATGCAAGTGGGCATGGAGTTCTTTTCACTGCTGATCAGGAGCGTGTTTTCAACAGCTCTTGTTTTTGGAGTCACTTGGCTTCTGGAGTCTTGTCCTTCAATTTGCATTCACCCACAGTGGGTGAGATGCACTGGGGGAGCACGGTGGGACTCCGCATCCTTATCACTTCTCTAGGGTTAACAGTGTCTTTAATTGTTTAATTAAAAGGAAACAATACACCCTGTCTGTCTTCCATCTCTGTTGGAGTGCTATCTGGAGTTCAGGAAACTTCTGCTAAGGAATGAATAGGGAGAGGAACAGGCAGGCAGCCAAATCAACAAGTGCCTTTTATAGATGTGAACTTCACCTTTATGCAGCTGTGGGACGGAGGAGGAAGTCTGGAAAGGTGTTGAAAGGGGATTTGTGGGTAGGAGGGAGCTGCTTACCTTTTGGAAGATGAGACCTTTTAACTTGGATTCAAACTTCCCAGGCACAAGGGAAACAGTAGCCCAACCACCAGACCTGGAAGCAGGTGTGAAGTGGGCCATCCTCTGTATATTCCAGGCAACTGCATGCCTGGAATAAACCTGCTTTTTATTACCTCTTTAAACCTGAAAGTTCTTATTCTTATGTATGGTTGATTTTGATGTTGGTTTGGGTTTTTTTTTCAGACTTGGGAAGACCCAGGTCACAAGGATGAAAATACTGGTTGCTGTGGAGATAACGATCCAATTGATGTGTGCGAAATTGGAAGCAAGGTAACGCATCCTAAATGCCTCCTGAAACGTGTAATTAATGTCTCCAAAGTCAATTATACAGGGACATTATTAATTTCCTACCTCCTCTCCCTTAACAATGTGATGTTTCCCTCTGCTGCTTCTGGAGATTGTTGCTGAGATGAGCCAGGGCTGATGAGCTGCTGACAGCAAGAGCTAATTTCGTGGTGCCTGGCTGCATTCTGAGCTCCTGCACAGCCTCCTGTTGTGCATTCCTTGGATGCATCAGTATGGACAACAAGGTCTTTGTCCTTGCAGGTCTGCTCTCGGGGAGAAGTCATCAAAGTGAAGGTGCTGGGCACGCTGGCTCTGATTGATGAGGGAGAGACAGACTGGAAGGTAATCGCTATCAACGTTGAAGACCCGGAAGCAGACAGCTATAATGGTGAGTTACAGGGGGGAGGAGCAGGATCCGTGCTTCCCTTCCTCCCATGAAAGCCTGCGGGAGGAGAGGACAGAGCTCGCTTCTTCTGTGCAGTGGTATTAATCAGGTGGGATGCTGGAAGGACAATCCCAGAGCAAAACATTTCACTGCTGTTTGTCACATGTGGCCAGTCCTCTGCACAACCTGGTGTTCCGAACAGAGGGTGGCTGTACAGTGGAAGGAAAGGGATTGTCCCCCAAGCCTCTAATCAAAGCTGTTTAAACATGTCCATGCTCCTCGGGACACTCGGGATACACCGTGAGGCTAGAACACTAACTTCCCTGAGGAGATACTCACTGTGTCTTCAGGGAACCTGTCTGAAATGTTGCTAAGGCTGCTTGGGAAGGGGCTGAAAGAGGCACAGCTCAGAACAACTCAGCAGAGCCACATAAATTCTGTAATTCAGTAAATTCTGTTACTGTTTCTGGCTAACAAACACCATGTCCTCTGCCAGACATCGAGGATGTTAGAAGGATGAAGCCTGGATACTTAGAAGCTACGGTGGACTGGTTCAGAAGATACAAAGTACCTGATGGAAAGCCGGAAAACCAGTTTGCTTTTAATGGGGAATTTAAAGGCAAGGTAGGATCACCTTCTTTCGTGGTGAGGCACGTGTTCCAAAAACTGAGCTCAGGGTGTGTGGGGACATGAGTGAGTTGCTGAGAGAATGGATTTTTATGGGGCTGCTGATAGTTGATTTCAGTCATCCTGCTGTTTCTCCAGCCTAGTGAGTGCAGGAATATCAGGAAAAACTGCCTGGGGTTGTCACCCTGGTGCTGTTGAATATTTTCTTCATGTGGGATCACTGCATGGCTGGGAACCTCCGTGTCAGAACCAGGTGGAAAACACCGGGTTTATTTGCTCCAGCTCTGGAGCAAAGGCAGCTTGACATCACCCTTTGCCTCCCTTACCCACTGGCTTTGTTCCACTGCAACCTGGTGCAAGTTAAACTTGACTCAGGAGTTAAAACACTTTTTCCTTCGGGCATGAAGTGTCCCCTCACACCCTGTGAGTAAGGCTCTGCCTTGGCAGCACTATTCCTCTGCCTCTTCTCCGGATTGGATCAGATAAGTTGCTGCTCCTGAGCAGGTGAAATCCTGCTTCTGTGTCCTCCCTCCTGCCCTTCCTGGAGTGTCATGAGGGGTTTAGTGAGGTGACTCATCTCCCAGAGCTCCAGAGGTGGTGCAGAGGAGGGGAGTTTTTCCAAAAGCCCTGTCTGGGAAAGAGAATGAAGTCACAAAGGACTTGTCCCCTTTGGCTGTAGCACAGCACTAGGTTGGTTGGGCTGGAACACCTTGCTGCCCTTCAGGATGGGTGAAACCCATCAAGGAAACTGGAAAATCAGGATAAAGAACCTCACACATCCGCTGCAGTGTTTTATTTGGCTTGGTTTGGTATCAAACCAAGACATTCAGTGCCGGTGTTCACACCAACAAAGAACTGCATGTGCTTCCTTCTCCAGCTGGCAGGAGTCATGCTTGAGCATATACTGCTCATTTTTAAGGAGGTTGATATGCCTGGAAACAAATTCATTTTCAAGTAGTTGCAAAGACAGATTAGCTGCGTGTCTCTTCCTGCTGGTCTGAATTATTTGCCTGGAGTGGAGGAGAGCTCCTGGACAGGCCTGGATCAGCAAGCTGCTGGAGACAAACCGAGAGGGAGGAGCAGCAAGGTGGAGGTGCTTTTATAATGGAGCACTGGCCCGAGACTGTGTTCAGTTTCCTTTGGCCTCAAGCTCGCTCGGTGACCTTGGCAGATCCTCCCATCTCGAAAGCAAAACAATTCTCCTGTGCAATCCTGGTTGTTTCGGCTGTTGTGCGCTGGGAGTTTCTGCTCTTCCTGAGTGGCACCGTAGCGGAAGAGGTTTCTTCCAGCCCCTTCCAGAGCTGTCTAAGCTCCTTGCAACTGATAGTCTGGGGAAGGTGGTCTGGTGCTTCCACATAACGTGATGTTTGCTCTCATCTCCAACTCGAGGATTTTGCCCTGGATGTCATCAAAGGCACCCACGAGCACTGGAAAGCTTTAATAACAAAGAAAACTGACGGAGGGGAGATCAACTGGTAGGTTAATGCTTGTGGTAATGGGCACCTTGCTCTTCCCTAAACTAAAAACCCTGAAACTTCCCTTCCTGAGTGGTGCCATGCTTTCTGTTAGCTGCTGGCTGTCTCCCCAGGCCTTCCCCCTCCACCTGGCAGCTGTAACTGCGATCCTAAATATTCCCTTATTTAATGCTCCTGGGGGGGAGGCGGGGCTTGCACGTTCTCACAGGTGCCTGATCTCTTCCAGCACCAACCTGACTGTGTCTGGCAGCCCTTTCTGCTGTAGTCAAGACTGTGCAAAAGCTACTGTGGATGCAGTAAGTACCAGTTTGAGTGGCCAAATCCCGGTATTACTGTCGGGAAGAACGGTGCAATTTGTGTGGTGAACTGTCCTCTCTGTGTGAATGGCACGTAGCGTGCTCAGAGTGTTTTGGGTGACTGAACACCTGCTTCTGGTTAAACAAGATGGATGTGGAGCAAACCAGACATTCCTCCAGAGGCTTCTCCCTGCCCTTAGTCATCCAGGAGATGGAATCCCAAACAGAGTTTGCATGGAGCTAAACTTCTGAGCCATAGCTTGGCTGTCAGCTGTTCTGAGAGGGTTTTAAATATTTGGCCTTCCAAGAGCCTCACAGTACATGTCTCTCTCTGAGAAAAGAGAGTCAAATTCCCGAGGGATTTTTGTATACTTCAGAATGAAGAGCTTGACATTCCTGGTGTATTTCTCCTGTCCAGCCTCAGGAATTAATTGTCTCTCCCTGGACTTGAAAAGTACTGCTGCTGGCAACCTGAAAGGGTTTAGAGGGAAGGGACAGGAAAATCAAATTGCAAATCTCGCCTCTCTTCCATAACTGGAAACCTGAGTGTCTCTGTAGCCTTGGAGAGACCTTTAAAACCATCGTCTTGTTTTCTGAAGTGTTGGTATCCAATTAGGGATCTCAGGTTTTTGAAAGTCCCCGTGGAGGATGTGTCACCAGACAGGGCTTTTGTCTGTCTAGGGTTGTTAAATACAAGCTCTTCAGAGGAGTTCTCAGAGAGCCCTTTGTGCCTCTCTTCCCCCTTATTTTTTAAACCAGTGCTGTAGGTTTAAAAAAAAAAGCAGCTGCCTGCACCTGTGTAGACTCTGGAGTGGGAACTGCTTGTGCTGGGAAGCAGATGGCCCTGGAGCCTGCCCTTGGAGCAGAGCACCTCGGGCACGTGGGGCATCTCCAGAATGAGGAGGCTCCGGGAGTGACAGGACGCTGCACGTGAGCTCAGTTGTTTCCCCACAGCTGACCAGCTGCCACAGGATCTTAAATGGTGCTCAGGAAAGACTTGGGCAGCCCTAAATGATGTGTGGAGAGTGTAAGGACACCTCTGGTCTCTGATAATGCCTTCCTTGTTTCAGGCGCCGCCGTGTAAAGCTGCCAACCCCATCCCACCCGAAGGTGAGTCTCAAAACCCACCCTGACATCCCAGTACGGAGCAAAGGCTTCCTCAGAGGAATTGTCCATAGGAAAATGAGGGTCTGAATTAAACCTGGGTGCTGCTGTAGCCAGGGCAAGGCCCAAGGGCATGCTGAGGGTGGTGTTGGGAGCAGAAAGAAGAGCTAGGCTGCCACTTCCAATCCCTTCGTGGGGAATAAACCTGTGGAGAAATGCCTGTCTTCCATGTGGGCATGGGAGCTGGAGGTCCAATGGCTTTGCCTCCCTAAGTCAGCTGAGCCAGAGGGAGGCCTGGCTTGCTGTCCTTGCCTGCACCAAGTCATGGATGCTCCTAATGGCTGCCCCAGTAAGAAGGGCAGCTTCTTTGGGAAAACAGATCCACATAAACAGGTGTGTGCCAGAACGTGTTTGCTGTGCTGTGGAGCTGGTGCCAGGAGCAGAGGAAGCCCCTGAGCTGGAGGTGACACACACGCACTGCCACGTGACTGCCTAATAACCGAGTGGGTCACAGGGGACTAACCCCCTCCTTTTTTCTGCCCTGCACAGTTGACAAATGGTTCTACTACCAGAAAAACTAAGTCCTCATGATGGTGGTGAGAGAGCTGTGTCCTTCCCACCGAGGAGCTGCCACACGCAGGAATAGACCAGAAAAATACCTTCAGTGTCAACAAGAAGACCTTGCCTGTAACTTTGCTGATTAGAATTCCATACCTAGCAGTGGCATGTCTGCTGAGGCCTGGTGGAGACTGGAAGAAATAATTTATAAAATCCAAACACCCCGCTTGTGCATGCTCATGTGGTGTGCTCTAAGTCATGACAGGAGATCGCTCAGCTGGGATGTGTATGGATGCTAGAAATAAAAACTACTGAAATCCAGTACTCTGGGGCTTCTTCTCCTTTCCCTCCCTGGAGCTGAGGGGTCACAGAATCATGGAATCCTTGAGGTTGGAAAAGACCTCAGAGATCATCGAGTCCAGCCTGTGACCGATCCCCACCTTGGTACTGAGTGCCACGTCCGGTCTTTCCCTAAACACCTGCAGGGATGGTGACTCCTCCTCCCTGGGCAGCCCCTTCCGATGTCTAATCACCCTTCCTGGGAAGAAATTCCTCCTAATGTCCAACCTGAACCTCCCCTGGAGCAGCTTGAGACCACGTCCTCTCTCCCTGACCTCACGTCACTGCCGGGGTTTGCGATTAGGGGGCATTTACGCGATAACTCGGGACCTTGTCCCGCCCAAAGAGGGGGCGGTCTCGAACCCGGGTCCCCGCGGAGGCCGGGCGGGTCTCGAACCCGCGGCCTCCCGGTGCCGCTCGCCGCATCCCCCCGGCGCGCGGGGCCAGCGGGGCCGGAAGCGGGTGGGGCGCGCGCTGACGCGTTTCCGGCGGGGCGCTGGCGGCGGCCGCGGACGGGACTCGGTGGC
>VZTE01002996.1:136032-177697 GCA_013397775.1 Eulacestoma nigropectus
CCCCCCCCCCCCCCCCCCGCCCCCGACTGTGGGGAGTTCTGCTGTGAACTCCAGCCACAGAAAGCAGTGCCTCAGGGCTGGGCTATTATAGATCAACAGCACAAAACTGTCCCCGGTGACTCAGCGCTGCGGGCGAGCAGCGCCATGTAATGTCATTAGCCTGTGACAATCCGCCTCACAAACACGGCTGCCCTCGGCAGGGAGCTGAGGGAGGGTCCCGTTTTCCATATCTGGAATGAACACAGAAATCAGCAACTTCTGAAAGGCAGGGAGGAAGAGGCTCGTAGCTCCAGGAGCCTATGGCTGTGGATGAGCTCGCTGTCATTCCTGCCTCGTGGTCCATGCTGAGGATGGGACACCAGCAATCCCTCCTCTGCTGTTTCTCCTGGGTGGAAGATGTTTATCCGCCCTAAGGTCCCCTCCAGGAAGGGTGTGAACAGGCTGAGCACCACCGGGCTCTGCCTCCACAGTAGAGCGTGTGCAGGAGGATCACTCAGACAGACAACGCAGTGCTGGGAATCAGGGTCCGGCAGCCGACAGCAGCGCACGGAGAGCTCCAACCAGGAGATTAAACGGAGGCTTCGGAGGAGCTGGAGGCCTTACAGCTTCATCTGCTCTGCACGAAGTGACAACACTCACCAGCTCGCCCGCCGGCAGCACAACCCCAGCGTGTCCCGATCGGGAGCAGCGGTGAATGAGGGAACAGGCTCGGACAGCCAGGAGGTTTCCGCTGGAAATCAGCATGCTAGGGTGCTGTTATCCCCTTCAGGGAAGGGGAGGAAAAAACAAAATCCCAGGCACCCGCTGACAAGCATGGAGAAAAATCAAGCAGCGTTTCTGAAGAGGTGCCTCAACACGGAGCAACAAAACCTGTTTGACTGCAGACTTTCTGCGCTCTCCCCTGGATATTTTTCCATCTCATAAGGGATGACGTATCTGAATTAAAGCTTGTAGAACATGTCCACAGCTTGGGATAGAAAACACTGGAGAAGAGCAGAGAACAATCACCCTTCCAAATCATCTGGATAAAGCACAACTGCAGTTCCCATGCCAGACGCAGCAGGAAGGCGCTGACTCCTCGGCAAACTGCTGCATTACTGATACCAGCACCAGGCAGAAAGGACTGATGGAGGAAGTGGCAAAAGACATGGAAAGGTTAAAAATCTTAAAAAATTAAATTTTGAAAATTTAGAAACTCAGAAACACTGATGGACTCTTAAGAGAGTCCACTGAACTCTGGCAAACTCTGTCCATCTGAGTTCTTCTGATTAACCTCCTTTGCTGCACAAACCACAGCCTCCAATCCTGCTTCTGGGATTCCATCTACTTGCTTAATGCACCTCAGTCCTGCAGCCTCCCACACAGACCTGCCAGGACCTCTCCAGAAGGCTGTTATCTCCACAGCTGCCACAGTTCCCAGGCTGCAGTATGTGCTGGCACAGGTCCTTCTTCCTTATCCCAAAGAATTCACCAAACCCATTCCAAACCGTGGCCCAAACTTCCCCAAACTATGACAGACAAACCCCAAACCAAAGCCCCTGGTGGCTCCCAGAAGATGAGACACAACCGGGCAAAGTGTCAAGATCTGAGGAGTTTATTCAATGAATAGATTCTTTTTCCTTCTGTTTTTGACTTTCAAAATACATTTTCTGAAACAATTTGATGCCAATAAAAGAAATACCTGATTCCCATATTATTCACCCTGGACACCACTCCGCCAATGATTATCTGTCAGAGGTTTAATTGTGCTTGGAAGCTTGCCAGGAATAATGCATGAGAAGCACAGGAAAAGCAGGTAGGCAGGCACTCATCCAGAGAGGCAGCTCTTCCTGGCACTCCCAACTCCCCTCCAAATTAGCAACTGCTTCCTTTCCATAGGTTTTTAAAGGATGGCTGGCTGCGCATCCAACATTTTCCAAGATTGTTAAGGTGTTACAGGATAAAGACATGGTGCAGGGTCACAAGGGTGGAAGATGGGTAGGAAGGACAGAGAGGGTGGTTGTCACCTGGGCTGTCACCACCAGCACCAGCCACAAGGCTGCAGATGGTTTTGTTCTGCTAGTGTGCAGCTGGCTCTGGAGTGTCGCTCCATCCCCAATATAGCATCCAGTCCTTCCACACAGATAACGCAAGGAACAGCCCTTCCTCTCTCCTTTTCTTGCAGCCTCTGGCAGATTTAAAAGGCAGCAGCAGAGACCCTTTTCACCTCATCTCCCTTAGGAAGAATAAAGCGGGCAGACTTCAGGAGGGAGAAAATCTTGTGTCTTAGAAGTCCCAGTGGCCTCTCTCTTGGGAGATACCCAAGTCAGGGCTCTCTCCTCTATGACACAGGAAAATCCCTACAATTAAATCACTGGTGCAGTCCCTTGGAAACAACATAACCATCTCCCTCTGGCAAAGTACCACCAACATAAGAAGCAGCAGCAAGTTCATGGAGAAAGATCCAAGGTGTGTGATGGGAAGTTTCCTTTTTATATTTTTATTTCCTGAGCCAAAGTAAATGCCAAGAAGCTCTTAGTACAGTCATAGGTGCCATCTCATGGGTGTTCTGCACGCATTCCACGTAGGAATCATGAAGTGACAAGCTGAAGAAAGGACCAGCGAAGGTCATCAGCTCCACCATCCTCCCCTTCTCCAAGGCAGGAGGAGCTTGGTGGTGGCAGATCCTGGACTAACGTCTCTGCTCCCTCAAAACAATCAGGACTCCCTTTCCCAGCTCCTCTAGAGCAGTGCTTCCTTATCCTCCCCGTTACAAAGATTTTCCTAATCCCTTGCTGCAATTTAAGCCCATTATTTATCACTTCATCATCCACTACTGGCAAAAGCATTCCCATGCTTCAAGAGTTTTTCCTATGTACTGCTCTCCTTCCCTTTATTACCCTCAAAACAACTCTTTCAGCCCCAGCTTGCAGACATTTTCTACCCCTCTAATTATCTTATTGTTGTCCTCTGGGCTCTTTGCACCCATCCATGGTACCCAAAACTGGACAAGTCCTTCAGCTAAGCGTAGTCAGAGATTTGCTTTAAAGACATTTGCCTCTTTTTTTTATTTCCACAGACTGACTCAGTCTGGAGCGGTCCCCCATAAGCCAAACCCTGGCCCGCGGGGCTGGTATTGAGGCACTTCTCCATACTACACAGGTGCCACTGCTCCCTCCTGGACCTTGTTCGCAGCTGCCCGTTTGTTTCTGCCTGATTTCTCAACATTGTTTGGAGCTCTGTTCCCTCCTACTCACATGGGCAATATTCCTGCCTCTCCCCAGCTGGGTTTCACCTGCAGACCTAACAGTGTATTTCATGCTGCCCGTAACACCCTCCTGACCTCCACAGGTGGGACGAGTACGACGTTTCCAGCTCTGTGAATACGGAAGCAGCTGATCCTTCTCTGACTGCTGCCCTGTGAAACCTCAGCTCTTCATAAAACTGGAGCAAAGCCACCTCAGCTGCCAGAGGGTGATGCAGTAGTGGGGAGGGTGACATTCAGCAAGTCTAAATTAATCTGTCAGGCTGGATTTTCTTTCAAATAGAACTGTTCAGGGCTGGGTGCAGGCCTTTGGTCAGCTGAGATCCCCTCCCTGCAGGATTCCCCCCTCCCTCACAAGCCAAACCTAGTGGTACTCCTGCCACTGCCACACTGCAAAACCTTTGCTTTAGCTCACAGTTTTGGGTCTGTTCCCCCCCATCACAAATCCATGAAAATTCATGCGCTTCAGGAAATCAAACCCCAGTTGCTATGGTGAAAAGCATTCTGCAAACTAAGAAACAAATACAAGTGGGACATTTGGAGGTTACCAGATTTTTGCACATCTTTCACACAAGAATAAAAACCCTTTCAGCAAACTAAAGGATCCGGTAAGATCCCAGGCCTACACCTCAAACGTGAGGGATTTACAGTACAACTTAAGGAAATTAATAATCAGAAACTGCATTTCTCCACAGCAGCCTTATCTCCATGGCTCCTATTACAGCACATGCAGCAACAGTTTCTAAGTGCTGGGCTTTGGCTTTGCTGCAGAGACGGCAGGAAGCTTGAGATGCATCTGGGAATACCACGACAAGGAGCTGCCATCAGTGTGACCTCTCACTATGCCCACCGAACCACCAAGAGAAGGAGTCTAGCTACAGAGCCAGTAAATTAATGCAGACAAACCCGGAAAATTATCCAGCAGAAGGGTCACGGCACCTTTGGGATGAACTGCCTACTTTTGCTAATCAGTGGGCTGGGTTTTTTGCATTTAATGTCCTGGGTTCCTGCCTTCCATTAAAGCACTGCTGTAATTCAACCCCTGCCAGCTCCACGGAGAAAAACTGTCTTCTTAAGATCAAAGAGGTGATGCTGCCCTGGCTGGCTGGTGGCACAACAGGGATCTCAGGGAAGTGAGGAGGTGGGATGTTCACCAGGTGGGGGGCAGAGGCACCCACAGAACCTCCAAAAGGCTCATGTGCTGGGCTGGGTGGGACTGCAGCGGATTCAGGGGCAAGAGGATTCAGAAACTCTCAACAAACCCTTTTCCAGCACTCTCAGTTCCTGCGAAAGTTAGTCAGAGGGGTGTGGAGCACCTCTGAGAGGAAAAAAAAAGGCTTCTCCTTTTCTTGGTAAGGTCACCAAAGAGATCTCTGTCATGCAAAGGTAGCACAAACCTTCTGCACTGCGTTCTCCTCAGTGCAGCAGCTCAGCCTTCCCCCAAAATCTCCAACACTGCCTCCAAGACCTGAAATCTCCAACAAAGATATTTTCCCTCCTTTGTCTACTCTGATTTTTCAAATGCCACTTCAGATTCCTGTTTCATCAAATGCAAATAACATGAATATGGCTTTTTTTCCCCCTGAAGAATATAATTTGCAGGAAAGCATTTTCACAGCAACCCCAATTTAATCTCCTTTTTTTTCCCCATGATTATACAAACTGATCTCTAGTCTCATCTGCTCAACTGTCACATCCTCCCATCCCACTGTTGCTCTAATTGCACACTGCTGAGCCCCCTCGATTGTTCCGGTACCTCTTGGTAATGGCAGGATCAGAGCTGAAGGCAGGAATTCTCCCTTCTGCAAAGTGGCATCACAGCCTTTCATTTCTGCTTTTGATTCTTCTGTAAAAACGAGGTGAGGAAAGCACTGGCTTATTTCTGAGATACTGATGTTGCACCACAATCTCTTACTCAGCCTCTTCTCACCCCAGTGGATTTTTTGTTTGGTATTTTTAACTCTAAACTTTCCAGGCAGCCACCTCCTGCTAGGTATTTGTTCCAGTTGTCAGTCCTACTTTGGATTGACATCTTTACCATCTCGCTGAGGATAACAAGATGTTCTTACCCTTTCTGAACACCAGGCAGTCTTGATCCTCACCTAATGCTGGTTCTTTGGTTCTTTGATTTCACCTCAGCTTAGAAATACATCAGGAAAACTCAGCCTCCTTAAATCCACAAACAAAAATTACACAAAAGGCCTGGGTTCCAGTGGCTGCAGAACATGAGACACACTCCTCATCTGCAAGTGGAGTTGGCTCTGCACAGGGGCAGATGTTAATTTGTTTAGAGCTTGGTGGGCTTGGGGTATTTTGAGGGGTCAGGGGTTCATCCAGGCCAAGGTTTTTCTTTTCCATTGCATCTCTGTCTGTGGCATTTCATCAAATGTTTTAAACTGAACTACTGCATGCCACAGCCACTGCACTGCTCTTATCCAGCAGGACAGACATGGTGACAGGGAACACCACCGGCTTCCTCTGCTCCAATTGGCTCTCCACTGTATCAGCCAGTAAATGCACTTTCCCCCAGCTCCCAGTGAAAGCAGACACTGTGCCATAATTCAGTATGCTTATGCAGGCCTCAGAAGAGGAGCCTCATCAAATTATGCGTTATCTGACCCAGAAGCCCTCCCCAGGCACTCCTGCAGCCCCGCTGCTGGACCAGGGCACGGCAGCATTTGCCACCACCTCGGCTGATCCCGTTCCCAGTCTTCCATCCCAGCTTAAAGTCTCCCCTAATGCCATAAGACATAAGATGTGCAGCTTTCTGCTGCTGTACCTCAGTAGCTGTTCCCTCAATATTTAATCTTGTAAGCTGTTAATGCACGGATCTGTGCTAAGCAGCAGGGTTCAGCTTTTTCTGCACTCAAAATTTGCTTCCTTCTTGTTTGTACGTGGCAAAGGCCATTCTTTTACTTCTCAGACCTCAACCAAGCCAAAATCCATTCAATTTTGACCCAGCAAGAGTCCAGGTGGTTTTCTTCCTTTCCCTTATATGTGCAACAGAAATTTCTGGCCAGGCGGCCCCTTTGCATTTCTTCTCATTTTTATTTATTCACTGTAGCCTTAGTTGGTTTTTTTCACGAAGCAAAAATAAATAAAAGCCCGGAGGCAGCGCAGCCTCGTCTCCGGAGATGCCAGCAGCTGCCCTGGCCGCCTCCGTGCCAGCGCTGTGCCAGCTGCGGCACAGGGCACGCGGCCACCGCCAGGACACGGCAGGAGGCAGGGCAGGGGCTACCAACCCAGCACCTCCCCGAGGCCCGGCCCTGCCTGAGCTGCCGGGGCCTTTCAGCCAGGAATTGCTGCCTCCTCCCTGCTCTCCAAGAGATGAGACACTTTGCTCCTGACTGGGGCATGATTTCGGTACAAGACTGGGATGTTCAAAGCCAGCCTAGTAGGAATACGCATCGCTCCATATGAAGTGGTCCATGAAGCATCCCCAGCTTTTTGGGACTAGACCAGAGAAGCGCAAAGCCCAAGCTTTGCTGGACATAAATCTATTGGGTCACACAGCTCCTTGGGCTCTCAGCTCCACCTATGCCAGGAAGCCTTCTTCAGGGATATTCTTCAAGACAGAAGTAATTTAAACTCCCGAACGCAACTCATCCTACAGGATCTATTTTCTGAGCAGTGTGGGAAGGTACCGGCCTGCACAACCATTTATTAGCACAAATAGGAGCGTATGTTTAACTCTGAGGAACGGGTAGAACAAAGGATTATTAAATAAAATTCCGATTAGTTCAGCTGAAAGCAAAATACCAGCTGGAGCCTGGGGTAGCGCAGGCATGTTATCAGCAAACATGTGCTGCCAGCGCATCTGCACACACACACACACACACCCCCCCGCCCCAAGCCCTGACCACGGGGAGCCTCAGCCTGGAACGGCAGAGCCACGGCACTTCCATCATGCTCCGTGCTCCGACAGCTCCAGTCCTGCCCTGAGCCTTTGGCCCTACAGGGCAGCACAATGGGAATGAGAGTGATGAAACCTGAGTTTTCCCACTTACCCTCCTACCAGCAGCCATGCTGTTAGCATTCCAAGTGGGAACACAGCCACTCAGCACAGCTATCACAGAGTCCCACCGCCTGGAATCACATGCGGGGCACATGGCTCTCCCTCCCACCAGCCTGCCTAACTGCAGCCATATTCATTAACAGTCGTTTAGATCCTGGTGCAAAAGTTAATGAAGCCACTTTGTGAGAGGGCAGCCTCCCCGGCACAAGATAAATAATGGATATAATGGATATAAAAGCAGGCTGGGAGGGAACTGGAGCACCCCTGCAAGGTCATGCTGGAATGCATCAGTGGCTCACTGAGGCTGGGCTCCTCCGGTAAGAAGCCTGGAGCTATTTATGACTCATGTAATTAATTAATGCCAACGGGCGTTCTGCTGCAGGCACGTGGGAGACCAAAGGGAAATATAAAGCGGGCAGGTTAGGAAATGTAGTGGAGGTGGGAGAGAAAGATGACATTTCTTGTGGCAAGACATGCTTTGAAGTAATTACCAGCAGTCCAAACAGCCAGCAGCTCTTTCGACTATGTCAGTACAAAATCAATTAGGAGCTTTAAAAATGCATCGGGCTCATATTTCCAAGAGCATCAAGAATAAGAAGTAGCCTCGGAAGGAGAGCAGTTGCATTTCCAAGCACCCCAAGACCCTCCCCTAGATCCTCAGACCCCACAAGTGGTGTGACCAGCAGAGGGAGCATCATTAATACCTTCCCAATCACAAACGGTTTGAGATGAGAGCACCGAGGAAGACCCACAGTTTGATGTTATGTGTCTGTAAAGCCTGAGGACAAGTTTAACAGAAGCAGGAGATAGGAGCGAAGGTGAATGCTGAGAAAGCAGAGTCCTGCAGACACTCAGGGCTCCAGACACACACCTCCCCCTTCCAGAGCCGGCTCTCCCAACACTGGGAGCTATCCAAACCTGCAGATCACGTTAGGAAAGGGACCAAGGCTGTGGCTTCCCTGCTCCAGCTTGCAATACTGCAGTCTCACACTGCACACTCAACATGTGGCGACGCTGAGTCATGACACCCATGCTCGCACAGACCGTTTGAGGACAATAAGAGCTTAACCTAATTTTGTCCCTTTGTTTGTCCTCTGCACAGAGATCAATCAGTTCCACTCCCTGCCTTCACATCCCCCTGCATCCAGTGCCATCATTAAAACTGTAAATACAAATAAAGTGCACTCTTCCCCTCCTCTGGGAGGGCTCTGAAGTCCTTCTGGGTTGTCCAGCTCCCAGCCAGCCTGTATCCTCTCTCATGTCTCTTTGTTGCCAGAATATCTTCTTACTGTTCCCAAATGTATCCACACATTGTCCTTGCTCCCTCTTATCAGAGCTGCCTGCAACAAATCCTCTCACACAATAAGGATTGCAAATTTGCTTACAAGCCGGTGCTGTTTTCCATTTCTGCTCCTCTGTGCATCTCTTTTCTCTCTGGACACTTGCAGGGGTCAAGCACCACAGCATCAGTCTGCCACAGCCATCTGGATGAGTAGCAGAGGTTGCCTGCAGTCCCAACTCTGGTTGGCAAATCCTGGGAGTCTGCAGCATGCTCCCCTTTGAGCCTTACCCAACCTCCACAGTCTGGGGGATAGTGTTTTCTACCCTCTGATCACTGCCAAAGCCCTCAGATCCTGGTGGGACTCCCTACCACTACCTGCTATTGCTCTGGAGCAAATCAATAGCAGAGATTAAAAACAAGAAGAAAAGAGTAAGAGAAATGAGAATCGGGTTTAGTTTCATAAAGATATATGAGTAGAACAAGAGCAACGAAGTGCTTCTTTCTGGTGGGCTGAGAATCAACTCAAGCCTGAGTCTCCAGGGTAAAACAGGAGCGATGTAAACGACAACATGAACACCCACTTAGCATTCGTGCTTCATATTCCTGCTCTGAGCCTCAGCAGCTTTAGGAACGCTCCTGTTAAATACCGTAATGCTCCCAATTACGAGTGATCCAGACTGTTTAATTTCTAAACAGATTCCCCCCTGCCCCCCGGCCCCGGAGATCTCATAAGCCTAAGACAAAAGCAGTCTTGAAGAGGTGTTTCAACCTATTTTGGCTATACAATATCCATAGCTGGCTCCATTTCCCTAATTGTTTCATACTGACCTTGAGGATATTTTGGCCATTAAATGACTCCCGCTCCTTGAAAGATGATTTACCAGTCATTGTGCTGTTTCGTTCTTCAGCTATAGAGAGAAAAGCCACCACCAGAATGAGCTTCAGATGGGAGAACTCTGCGTGCTGTACTTCACCCCCCACTCTGTCCCTCTCCAAAGTCAACTGCCAGCTAATAAACCATCTTTGTCCAGTTCTTAGTGCAAAAAACCCCACTTCCACTTGGATTTTAAGGGGGAAAAGGCTGGAATTGGTGCCTCTATTGAGGGCACCTCTGTTACCTGGAGGAAAAGCCCTAAATCATAGCGACTGTCTTGCTGATTCTGTAGGGCTGACTGCTCAGTGCAACACACCTGCTTCTCTCTGGCTCGTTTTGATCCCACATCCTGCCATGTCAGGGTGAGAGACAGCACTTGCGTGCCCTGGAACAGCACCAAATTCCAGGCTGAGCATGCCAGCACAATGCCAGGCGGGATACGGACAGCACTGACACAAGCCTCTGCTGCCTGCACCGTTAAGTGTGGTGTGAATGCTTCTGCGGGGTGGGCATGCAGCCACACACACACAGAGACATTCAGAATAGCAACCTAGGCCTACAGCAACTGCCAAAAGCCTACGTCTGAGATCCATTTCCCCAGAGCATGTCTGGGTTTTTATATAATCCCCAAGTACATGATCTGTTCTTTCCAGAGGACCTCTGCCTCACCCAGTGAATATATTCAGTATTTCTTTTTCATCTCCATCATTAGCTATGAAGTCCCCCTCACATCCAGCTTGCTATTCAAATCCTGTACAGAATACAAAGCGACTTCTATGGCTGCCTGCAGAATGCTGGCGGTATGCTCTCCCCATTGTGTCTGAATGCCTCGCATGCCTCATGGGGTTGTGCAGAATATAGACTCAGGATGCCAGACGTAGCTGCCCATGTGCCTCCCCTCACACAGAGCCACATCAGCAACCTGGGGTCATATTTTCAGGGCTCAATTTGGGAGCTGAACCCCATCTTTACAGGGTTTCTATGTCCTGGGTGTGCTTGTTGACTTCAGTAGCAGTCAGACCTAAAACCCACTCAGAAACGATGACACGTATCACCTGCTGTTATCACTGTCCATGCAGGGATTCAGAGAGGCAACAACTAAAAAATTCTTGACACAACCTATTGCAGTGCACAGGGGCCATCATACCAGAGCATGTATGTTTGCACATGGAGAACCACGCTGTAATGCACTGCCCCTCCCCAAACATGATGCTTTTAGGGCTGCTTTATAAAGCAATGTGATCAGAATGATGCTACAGCCAGCCAGAGCAGCAATCTTTTGGCAGAGACAGCAGACGCCATACACTCAAGAATAGCTCACGTTCAGCTTCGCAGCCGTCTGCATCTGATTTAAGGAGAAAGACAATGGAATCACTTTCCTAAAGAAATGGGCAATCTCCAAGTTAACCAAAGAAGACTACGTTTTCATCTTGTTTGAAGGTCAGAAAACACATGGAGTTGTTACCCAGTCTCAATTTAACACTGGGGCACAGAGAGCCCAAGATCTCACCTCCATGAGGAGCAGCTGAGGTCACTTGCTCTGTTCAGCCTGAAGGAGACTGCGGGGAGACCTCATCAGGGTCTGCAGCTTCCTCACAAAGGGAAGTGCAGGAGCAGCTCTGATCTCTGCCCTCTGTGACCAGGGACAGGACCCAAGGGAATCGCTGGAACTGTGCCATGGGAGGTTGGATATTGTGAAAGGGTTTTTCCCCAGAGGGAACACTGAACAGTCTCCCCAGGGAATGGTCAGAGCCCCAAGGCTGCCAGAGCTCCAGGAGCATTTGGACAACACTCTCATGCACAGGGTGGGATTGTTGGGGTGTCTTGGGCAGGGCCAGGAGCTGGACTGGATGATCCTTGTGGGTCCCTTCCCACTCAGGATATTCTATGATTCTACTTGAACATATTTTTCCCTAGCCCAGATAATATAGTGCTACTGGGTGATTAGGTTTTGAATCTATGACTCTGTTCATTGCTTTTAAAATTTTCTTCTGGGTTTTATCTGCAGACATCTCCCCCCAGCCCTGTAGGTATTCTTGAGAGTAAGAAAAATCACATTGAAAAAGCAAACAACAAAAGCATTTGCTGAGCAGCAGGACTACTTTAAATGCATTTATCAGCAAGGATGAAGGCTTTGTACGTACTTGGATCTTTCCTGAAGAGAGTGTTCATGACTGTGGCATGCAGCTTCACCCTATCCCATTCTTTAAGCATCAGGCCGGAGGCCACAAACCGCTCCACCAGCTGATCAGCGACTATTTGCAACCTGGGAAGGCAGAAAGAGAAAGAACAGGGCCAGGCAAAACAAGAAGCCTCTGCATCGTCAGCTCCTGGCCTTTCAGCCAGGAGGGTAGCAAGTGTGAAATGAAGTCTCTGCACGCACACAGGAAAGGGAGCTAGTCCCTCATGGAAAGCAAGCAGAGATCAGGATTCAGCTCTAATGCAAAAAGTTCTGACTGTTGCACAAAGCTTCCTCTGTGATCGCTTCTGCTGCAAATATTCCGAGAGGAAGGGCAGATTTAGCACAGCAGAGAGCTCGTTCACGGTGACAGATGTTACTGGGAGCAGAAGGATGCATCTTTCTACTGCCAGGAAACACAATGTGACTCTCCTTGCAAATGCTAAAATCTGCACACCCGCAGGGGCTTAGGCACCTTGACTCCCAGAGGATCTGCTAAGGGACTGCTGGAGCCTGGAGCCTCTCTGTCCCAGATAAGCAACCCAGTTGTTGTGGTGTGTTCAGTTTGCCAGCACCCGGCAAGCCACACACGCAGGCGAATTATGTAGATCTGTCCCCTTCTTCCCTCGTTCATGGTTATGTTCCGGAAAGTTCCTTGGCCTTCAATATCCCACTGGCTCCCAGTTATCCTTCCCCGCCTACCCTGTACCCCATTGGTTCAGTGTATGTTTCCCCGCCTAGGTACAACCCCTTTGCCCCGTATTGATTGAGCCTTTGCAGTTTACTCCTCCCATTTTGTAGGGGTATAAAACCCCATGGCAGGCCCCTGCTCTTGGCTCCCCTGTTCCGGCACCCTTGCACCCCAATAAATCCGTCCTGTTCACCCTGCAAAGAGCCCCTCCTGATCTCTTCGTCTCCTCCTGCGCCTTTAACATCGGTGGGCCGGGCGAGCCCTTTCGCGGACCTCGCCAACCCTCCCGCTTCGCGAACAGCTCCAGCAGCTTCTCCCGTGCGGAGAGAAGGAGCGGCCGCCGACCACCGGAGCTGGCCAAAAAGGTGGTCGCCAAGGCGAGCAGTGTCACCCAGTCACTAGGCTTGCTGTCTGGGAGAGCCCAGAATGCGGTGACGGGGCACAAACCCAGTCAGCACATCCTGGTGAACACTCCAGCTTTGGAGCTACTGAGCAAGCAAAATCCAAGGACTTATTCTCACCTTTGTGTCTGGCCGTGACTGCCAGCATCTGAGGGCAGACCCATCCTAGGACAGGCAGCAGGAGCAGGGATCAGAGCAATGCACTCATGTCTAAGGAGCTGAAGGAACTTCCAGGCTGCTGCTGTGCCCAAAAAATTTCTGCAGTGCCTGATTCTTACCAAAGGCAGTGAGGATATGCCAGAATGAGAGCTTCCCATCTTTGAAGGCAAGGCCAGAGGGTATTAAGTATTTGCAGAAGAATCTGAGCTTCTCTCAGCACGTCCCAGGGATTAGAGAGCTTTCTGCTCCGTGAGGTCCCACCATGCTGGTGTCTCAGCTGTGGCAGAGTGTGGCCAGTCCCCAGAGCCTGGGGCTGCCACGCTCCAGATGCCAGCCCTGACCCCACTGCTGGCCTTGGACTGCCCCTCACGGGCTGCCAGCCCCCCATGTGACCATTTCAAGACTCTCAAACTACCAGTTGTCGTGGCTTTCTACCATTTTCTGTCTTTACTTCAGTGATTTTTAAAATTAGCAATGACAAAGATTAAATGAATATCATTACAGACAATACTAAAACAAATTAACAGAGAATAGCTCAAGTGAAAACGGTGCTTTATTACGTTATAAAGTTAATCAAGGAAATAAAACAAATTAGAATGAATTATAATGGAAATTATTTGCCATGTGGGAGGCATCAGAGCATGATCCCTCTTTCAGTCTGAGCCATTATATGTGCAGAAGGGCTTGCCAACCCCTAATGCTGTCTGCAGTTATGCAAGCTAAGTCAGGATAAATCAAATCTCCTGCTTTACAGCTTAAGCTGATCAAGATCATCCAAAGATCAGGAAGGAACTCCACCCCTCAGCCATGCCAGGAACTACACAGAGCTAACAGGACATCTTGCATGAGACAGGAAGGCACACACCTCTCTCCAACACAGGCTGCAGCAGTCTGATCCACCACAGGAAGCCATGTGGCTGCTACTCTCCTCTAGCATTGGCCTTGCAGCTCAGAAACTGCTTTCCCATTTCCCTGAGCGAGGCACAGCAGGCAAGAGGTTCAGCAATGATCTGTGTCACAGGCCAGAAAACAAAGCAGGGTTTTCTGGAGAGATCACCATTTGTCCCCTCTTTGTAAAATCACTGCTAGTCCAACAGTGTCTGCTGGAATCTCAAAGGAAGGAAGAGCTGCTCTCCACCAACACAAAAACACCTTTCCCCCCCCACCCCCCCGCAAAGCTAAATGTTTTTCTGGATGCTTGCTACTAGCTAGGGAACTATATAAGGGGAGAAGTGCCAGATGAATGTTATCAGGAGAAGGTGCTTCACCCAGATGGTGGTGGGGGCACTGAACAGGCTCCCCAGGGAATTGTTATGGCCCCAAGGCTGCCAGAGCCCCAGGAGCATTTGGACAACACTCTCAGGGACAGAGTGGTGCTTTCGGGGTGTCCTGGGCAGGGCCAGGAGCTGGACTCGATGATCCTGATGGGTCCCTTCCAACTCAGCCTATTCTGTGATTCCATGAATTACTTTGCAGGACCAGCCTGGGCCAAGGATTAACACTTCAAATTGCTTGGCCCTCTCTGAGCCTGCTGTTATGCAAAAAGCAAAACAGGTGCTGTGGAAGAAAAGCCTGGCAGTCTCCAGGTGCCACGCAAAGCACAAGGTCTGGTGTTGGTCAAAACCTCAGCTAACAGATCTCTGTGAAGGACAGTGGAGAGACATCAGTCCTTTCCCAGGGCGGGTGGGAGAGTTGTTTCCAGTTTCAAGGCAAGGTGGATTTGAAGCCCTCAATTCTTTCCCCTGCCCAAAGCAGCTCTGCCACCCCTGATGCACATCAGCACTTTCTCCAGCATCATGCCTAAGTGGGCTCTCAGCACAAGGGATACAGCTGGCATCTGAAACAGAGCACGGTACAAGTACCAACAATTCAAGCTGTCCCCAGAGGCAGGC
This sequence comes from Eulacestoma nigropectus, assembly GCA_013397775.1. Classification (NCBI taxonomy): domain Eukaryota; kingdom Metazoa; phylum Chordata; class Aves; order Passeriformes; genus Eulacestoma; species Eulacestoma nigropectus. The sequence goes on from VZTE01002996.1 coordinate 150,770, forward strand.
AGACATCACTGTCAATTTAGGCCCTGCTTACGCTCTACAGGATTCCTCTCCCAGCTCCTCAGGCCGCAGACTTATTTTCAGATGTAACCAGACTGCCAAGCACTGCACCTCAGAGAGAGCCAGAGCTCGGTGACTCAGGAGAAGAGGCCCAGACCTCAGCTCTCAGAGCTGGTATTTCAGATGCTCTCTATAACAAAACCCACTGAAGGGCATTTGGGTCATCCAGTGTCTGTCTCCATTTCATCTTTCCAAGTGCTTCTGCCCTCTTTCTCCCTTGTTCTCTGTCTCCTGGCTGATCTGTGCCTTGCCCTGGTTCTCCACCTGCCCCATTTGTTTTTATCTCACCTCCTTCAGGGTAGGACAGACTTCAAAGTGGAAGAGCCAAGAAAAGGAAAAGGCTACAGTTCCTGCTGCCTCCCAGCAGTTCTGACATTTTTCATTTTCCCACTCATTTCCTTATCCCACTTCCGATCTCTTACTTCAACACAGCCTCCAAAGTGTGGTTTTAAGCAGGGTCCCCCCACCGTCCCCTCAGCCCTCAGGGAAAGGATATGCCAGAACATATCCCTTCTTCCCTGAGCCAGTCCCTGCTCACAGCCTCCCTCCTCCAGCTGCACTGCTCCATGCTCCTCTTCTAGCTCCTGCTGTCCTCTAGCCATGGGAACAGACAACGAAAAGGCAGTGCTGTCAGGCAAAGACAAGGCTGAGGCTCAGAGACAGGAGGTAAAGCTCTTTCGGCTACTCCCCTTCCCTATTTCTGGCAACCAACAGCACAAAATACAACAGCTCTTATGTTAATTGTAGAATCTACAATGGTTTGGGTTAGAAGAGGTGTTAAAGATCATCTGGTTCCAAACCCTGCCATGGGCAGAGACACCTCCCACTAGACCAGGGTGCTCCAAGCCCCATCCGAGTTTCCTGAGTCTTCCAGAAAGCACCAAGAGAAGAGATGGTGCTGCCACTGGTGATGTACTCGTCAAAAACGAGACGGAAGAAGGTTGTCCAGACACTGCCACATCCTGGGCAGCGCTCTTCGTAGAGCTGAAGCCATCAGCCATGGCAGTGAACAGCACAAACACTCGAGCTGACACCAACCAGGCTTCAAGATTTCACAGCAGCGGCTCGAAAGACATTTCACACCCAGCGCCTGTTCCAGGCTGCTACAGACACACAAACCAACTCTGTAATCAGGTCATGCTTTTCTGAGGACCTTCTGGGCTAACTGGGTTTTAAGAATAATTAAGTGCTGCAGAATACACCAGGCTGTCCAGATTAATCTAGATTGCAGGTTGGGAACTAGAGAGTAGAGACCAAATCATCCTGCCTTCTAAGTCATCTCAGGAATATCTCGTTGGCCATCTTATCCCCATGTGAGCCGTAACTCCATTATTCAACCTGACAGACTGCTGCAGAAACAAATGACATCTTTCAGCTGCACCACCAGTGACTGATTTAAAGAGCAAACACATCACTGCCTTAACCGGTTTAGGAAGCAAGGATGACTTCATCTTTGTGACTGCTGGCCTGAGGGCTGCCAGCAGCACCCACCAGCTCCAGAGGGTTTCCCTGGCACTCAGAGGAGGAATGAAAGACAGGAGCATGAGCAACTCACCTGTCCGAGCCATCCTTCATGTGGACTTTGGCGTAAAGGACATCTGTCATGGCAGGGTCATCATTCATGTACTCCACTCCTGCCACCTCCACGGTCAGGGGCTGGCCTCCAGTAATTTGGCTAAAACCCAAGAAATCTCTAATGTTAAAAAGCAAAACATCACACCAGCTCTTGAAATGCAACAGACAGTGCTCGTTGTGCACATACCAAATATTTGGGTTTACTATGGGAATGATATTAGATACTTTTTTTGCCACAGTTAGACACAAATTTGATGTTAAGTAGGACTTAAATGTTATATAGAGCCTATGGGCAGTGAACTCCACTGAGGACTTCTTTTCTTTCCCCTATTTTTCAGCTTGTTTGCACTGAAAAAACCCAAACTCAGGAAGTCTCCCTAATTCCTAAAGCTCAAAAGGCTATGGCTGCTATTGTCTTATCACCCCAACTAGTAAAATAATTTAAATTCATACATTCAGTGTTTCAGACACATATTAAGTCAATTTGTCACTGCTCACAGGCCACCGCAACATGGAGATCTCCATCCACATGTCAGAAAACCCACCAGAAGTAAATGGTACAAGCTCTCGTTCCAGAGAGGCTCCTGCCTCCCTGTGAAAAGAGCAACCATAAAGTCTCCAGCTCTCTGATTTTCACTGGGAAAGGTACTCGATACAGAAGACAGCCCTGAGTGCAACAGCCACCAGTAAACAGAGCTGATTTAAAATTGGCTCCAGCTCTTTGTGCAGGATATAATATGCACTCCCACACCTGCAAACGCTCTGTGGAGTGTATCTGCTTCCCAACATGCCACCTCCTTGCCTTTCCCAGCAAAGCACCCTGGGGAGGCTGGCGTTGCAGCCAGCGCTCCCTGTGAGTAAGTGATGCCTCGTTTAATACCAAGGGTTCATGGAAAGAACATGGAACGTCTGGGCAGGCAGACGTAACAAACACAAGTTAACAAGGTGAGTGTGACTTTGCTCTGACCTTGCTCACTTCTGTTCAGCTTTTGAGGTTCTCAAAAAAGACTCCCAAGTGAAATAAGCAGAGCATGATTTCCCTTCCCAGTATAGTTACTGGGAGGGAAACAGCACAAATGTACTATTATGGACATGACACTAACAGCACTAAAGGTCATGTATTCTGAAAAAGGTCAAAAAGGTCACAGCTACCTTCACAGGGCACTGCCTGCACATTAGAAAAGGAAATGAAAGCTAATGAAGGTTTATGTGGCTGGAAGGGAGTCTAAATTAATTTTCCAAGTATATTTACTTGCGTGTGGAAGGGGAAATAACCTAAAGGTTACCTTCAAGTGTTGATTCCCCCTTCAATAAAGGAAATAGGGAGCAATGATTTTTCTCGGCCTCAGTTCAACCCACTTATGAGGAAGCCGGCACTTTCCAAATATTGCAGTCAGAGCCTCTCCCTGGAAACACACTTGCATTTCTGTTCAACAGCTGAATTGGAGCCATCCTTTCAAAGGCAGCGGTAAGAATTCTGGCCATGCATTAATTCCCACAGATATTAGCTGGCACAGCGTGGCCAATTCTTCATGCACTGAGGCAGCAAATAAATGAATACGAAGGATCCGTGCTCTGTGTGCAAAGGTTTTGCAGAAATAAATAAATAAACCACTCCCTCAGGCCATCTTCAATTTCTAAGCTGAACAGAGATAAGCTAATTACGGTGTCACTGGACCACATCTGCAGCTAAAGCCCCAACATCTGCAGCTCGGTGTTAACAGGGAGCGACGTAGCCGCGCTCCCAGAGCAGCACGGACCATTTCAGGCTGATTACTCACAAGGCTCCTGATGGCTTCCCTGCACACAGCTTCCCTAGTCCAGGAATGCATGTCAAGGACACCTCAGCATCTGCTCTGAGGCAGGAGGGAAGTGCCAGAGCCCACTGCAGGCAGCGTGCAAAGGTAAGGGAGTTCGGCCCTCCCTCTGCAGCAGGCAGGGGACAGCGGCAAAAACTGCTCATGCACAAAGAACAGGAACGCACGTGAGGAAGGGAAGTGAGCAGAGCGGGTTTTCAGGGAATGCTGAGGGTTTGAGCTGAGCTATAGATGCTGTAAGGCTCTCTGTGGCTGCTCAGTGATTTCTACTACCCCATTTGAAACATTTCAGCCTTTTTCTAAATTTCCAAAGTTGAGAGAGACTACTGAGCTGCTCTTCTCTTCGCTGTCCCTTGTCAAGACAAGAGTGCTGCTTTCCCCTCTCTCAAGGCCTTGGTGATGACATCCCTTTCCCACCACTTACTCCACGAAGTCCTCTTTGCATCGCTGCAGGAGGTCACACGCTTTCTGGATCTCTTGTTCATTCAGGAGCACCAGCGTCCCCAGAGTCAGGTGAAGCTTTGCAGGGTTCTGGAACAGGCTGCTGCTGACCCCGTGATCCTGCAAATCAATCCATCACATACAGGTCTCTTACCTCATCCACACACACCCTGCTCCATCACAGGGATAAATACTCCAGAAAACAGGTACCAAGTCACTGGCATCAATCCTTTTATCTCTGTTTGGGTTGGCAATGACACAAAGCTGAAAATTTCCCAGGCTTTGTGAAGAAGCAAGCTCAGCCTGGCAGGTGAGGTGCAGTCTCACCACAGGTCCCTGCCTGCTTTTCCACCAGAGCTGCTGAACAGCAGCCTGGAAGCTCAGTGCAGCAGGCTGTAACTCGGACCCCAGGACCTGCAACACTCACTTGTACAGGGTTTTTTTTGGGAGGAGACTTCCACAGCTGTCAACACAGCAGCTGCTACCAGCAATGAACTCAACACAAGCCAGCTCAGATTTAAAACTTAAGTCCACTTCTTGTGCAATGAAGCTGAGACCAGCTGTAGTGACAAGCTCTAAATGGTCTCTAAATCCTGTCTAAACACAGGTTGCACCTCACAACACAAGCATACCTAATACCAGCTCTGATAATGATATTTTTTTTCTTCCTATATGCCCTATAGTTTGCCGAGAGGAATTAAGTTTAAATTCCCTTTATAAGAAGAGCTGCGTGTTGTTGCTGGGGAGGAACTGTTCCCAGGTGGGGCAGCGGTTTCATTCGGCTTTAAGAAACATGCTTTTTTGTTCTAGGATACTTATAAAAATACCTCAAGGATGGTTAACACACCCATATTAAAACAATTATTTCCACTTAGTGGCCACTTCCCATCAGCGCATTAAATAACCTCCAATTTTAACTCCAGAAGAAGCCAACCTGCCTGGCCATGGAAGCCTTTCTCCATCTGAAAAGAGTGCACCAGCTGAGAACAAAAGCTTTGAAGTTTCTACTGCGCTCCAGAGTTTGAAATAAAACCTTTCAGATGTTTAAATGCTGCAGTATCTCAGCCCATCAAGAGTTTAATGCCCCACATCTCACTCAGCATTTTTCATGCCTAATGACCCCATCCGGACCCTCCTTTACAGCACAGCTAATGGGCTAAACTAGGGACAAGGCAGGCTGCAAAAACAGAGGCCAGGGGCTTGCTCCAGCAGCCACAGCCTGGCAAAAATCAGGGATGGCCCCATCTCACTTCTCCCTACCTTCCGCTCCCTGCAGTAAAAGCTTTGTGGCTTCCTTTAATTCATCTTGCTGTTCACATGCATGACAGGACATGATTTCTCTCTGTCAGCCCTTTTTCTCCAGTGATATCCACAGCCAGAGAATACTTGGCCCATCACAAAACAACAGCTTGGGTAACAGAAACTGGGAGAAGGTTTGTTTTAACCTTGCCACGGACAACCAGCTGAGGTCACTCCCACAGAGCGCACAGATGAGGTACAGTAACAAAGCTGTTTGCAGGTCAGAAAGCCAAAGCCCTGCCCTCATTTTCTGCCCCAGCACGACTCGTGCTGGAAACATCACCCTGCCCCAAAAGCAGCATTTTCCCCTGAGGGTTTCAACACCTGAGTGTGGGCTGAGAGCTGACAAATGATGGCACGCCACCTCCACGAGCCACGCTACTGCTGCTGGGGAGCTTAGCAGGAAAGAGCAGTGCACAGCGAGCAGGCCAAGACCTAGATAATCTTCCTGGTTTACTCCCTAGTATTTCAGGCAGCTCCTAAAAACCCTGCTTACACTCCCTACTCTTTCACAGGCCAGCAGATCCCACTTCTCCCACACATAAAATAGATGCTGCGTCAGAGGTAGCTCTCCCTGGAACAGACAACGTTCCTGCGGGTGTCTCAGCAGCCCTTCATGGCTAGATACTGCTCACCAGGATGCAAAAAGGCTGGAACCCAATTATTGTAATCCCAGATCATGATGTGCAATCAGCAATCACTGAGTCGCCTCACGGGAACCTGTCCTATTGTCTCTCTAAAAATTTACTGTTCAAACCCGGGCTTTCTAAGGATGTAGTGAGAGGCAGGAAGAATAATCCCTTTATGCACCATCCATACATGATGACTGTCCTTTTTAGCTTATACCTCTCCCTGACACTGCCCTGTCACGCTCAAAAAAACCCAACTCATTTCCACCCAGTCATTTTTTCTCCCTCCTGCTACCGAAGACTTTTACCTCTGCTCTCCTTCTTTAGAAGGAACACAGAAAGGGTTTTATCTGGGGTCTTCAACTCTTTGCAAAGCCCAAGCACGTTGTTCCTCCAAGACCCTGTAGTAGGGAAACCATAAACCACAACACACTTCAGCCATTCTACACGACACGGCAAGGGATCAAACTCCTTAGCTCTTCCACCCTGGCTGTGTCCTCTCTACTGTTTTAAGAGCTCCCAATGTTTGCAGACAGCTTCATGTTTTTTGGGTTTTCTTTCCTTAAGAGCAGGATACTGCGTGCCAGCTATATGCCCTCTGCCACTCTGATCCACAAACAAAGGAGCAAGCCAGGAAAACAGCATTTGCACAGGATTGACTGAAGAGCTACAGGCTCAAAAAACCCTCCCACTTTCTGTCCCTTCCACTCTGAGATATAATACCTCATTAGCAATGTTTGATATTTACAGGTTGCCATATATTACAGCAATCATGATTCTTTTCCCTGCTACATCTGCAGCCTGTTCAGCCTGCAAACACTACGTTTGCACAGCTCTCAAAGACCCAACTGCGATTTTTCACAGCAATGTTACTGCAAAGTCTCTTCCCTTTTCCACCTGCATGCTCAGACAGATGTCTCAGTTCTCCTCACTCTGACACCTACATGACTGTGAGAGGAGACTTCCAAGGTCATCCAGTCGTCCAGACCTCGCACTGCACCACATCAGTGATGAGCCTGTCTAGGTGAGCGACCTCCCCATATTTATATGAAATTAACCTAAAAGAGCCTCCCTTCAGCCCTGCTTAATTTGCCTGGCAGCCCTGACTGTACAGCATGAACAACACCTGAAGTGTTCTGTATTTCAGCACAAGGTTTATCTTCTAAAAGCTTTTAAAGACACACACACAAAAAACTTAGAAAGCATATACCCACCAACATAATGCTATAAAATACAAATGAATGGTTGTCATGGTAACTGCTTCAGAGAGGAACTGAGTCCCTTACAAATGCTTAGTGGCCAGCAGAGATCCTCGCACACACACACACGCACACCTGGTTCTTTCCCTTCCTTACCATTATTACCCCTCATTCAAAGGCTGGAGTTTACCCAGTTCTGCGATGTTTTGTACCAGGAAGAGAAACGCTCCGCTTCTGTCACTGAAACCTATTCAGATTTCCTCAAGTATTCCGAGAAATCCCATTGCTTTGGACAAATCTATAAGCTCTCTTATTGCTCTGCGAGGCACAGTTTTGAATTACTGTTTTTCATTACTGATGTGCTTTCTAGCAGACCCTGCTGTGAGATAAAGTGGTATTAGAGTGGCATTACCGGCTGGAGAAGTGATTGAGAGACGCACGGGGCTGCAATGTACTCCCCCAACTAACAGGAAGCAATAAATATATGTAGAAACCCTTCTGCTAATACCAGGAGAAGGAAGGGCAGAAAAATAAAGCACTATATATTCCTAGGCTACACATACGCAACCCCCTGAATACCTGTTACTGACTGCATTCTACATTTCAAACTGAAAATTGCAACTCTAGAGCTGATGTAAGCGGTGCCAGGAACATTTCAGGCCCTTATGGGACTCAGAGCTGTCCAGACACAGAACAAAAATTGCAGGACAGACAGAAGGTCAGGCAGGAGGAGGAAAGGTGAACGTGGCCAGTACCTGATCTCAGCACTTCTCTGACCAAGGATGGATTGCTGCAGTTTTCTGAGACAAGGAGCATGTGAAGGTTTGCAGATGCTCCCAGGCAGCTCCTTCCAAATGTGACTGACAACACTTGGGGAAAGCACAAAGTCTGTGAACATGTTTTTAAGAGGATGGCAGACACCCCCCCACTCCCGTTCTCCCCAGAGATGCAAGCTGACATTTAAGAGTGAGCAAGAGAGAAACAATGTGACAGACAAGATCAGGAGGGGTTTGGAGAGCAAGTAAGATCACCAGTGGAAGGCTGGGCCAATGGGGGGCTGCAGAGATGCAATCCACCCAGGAGGCAGGAAAAATGAGTGCTCTGCAGGGAGAAGGCCTGGTCCCGTGTGAGTCTGTTGTACTGCAGGATTGAAAACACTGGAGAAGAGCACAAACAACAGCATTGCCTGCAAAGATGGATAAAACACACATCTTAAAAATGTGACACTGAAAGGACTTAGAAAGGTCCTTAGAGGACTCATCCAACACCAGGGCAGCCTGGAAGCCAGAACCCAGCAAGAGGTATGGGATAGACTGAGATTACTGCAGCAGACAGGGTCATAGGGAGGGACAAGAGAGATCCATGGAACCTGCTGGCAGACAGCTAGAGGAGGAGGAGGACAAGGAGGAGGAGGAGGATCAAATACACAGAGTCCAGGATGCCAAGTCTTCAGGCAGAGCAGGGCCAGATCTCCAGGAAGACCAAGTGAAAGGACTGTAGCAGCCATAAGGCCAGGTAGAAGGGGATAAAGGGCAAGAGAAACACCACACTGAAAGCAGCAGCCTTAATCCAGAGCCAATGGCACGAGCAGCCTCTACAAAGCCCCGTGCAGGTCACCAGGCCCTCAAAGAGCTGCTTCTTTCACTGTACCTTCGGTGTGTCCCACGCAAGGACTGGAACTAGAAACCAACAGAGGGAGCCAGGCCATCACTGACGCCAGCCCGAGGTCCAGGCCTCACACTCTCTCTCTAGCCAACACCTTCCCAGGCTAATGTTTCCATCCCCCTGCCTGCAGGGCATTCCTTTAATCAAGGTGAGCTTTAATAAAGGTAGTGCTGCTGGCTAGTGGGGAGAGATCATCCTCCTAGCCCGAAGGAAAGGTTCTCCTGGCATTGCACTGGCTAATCCCTGGATCTGTTGGCCAATTTCAGTTGTATTTAATGTCAGGTGATAGAAAGCTCCTAAGATGTCATGGAATTAAGCAGCTGGGAGGAGAATAGGGGCTTAAATCCCGACTGCCAGGAAAGACAAGACTGCAAAGTCAGCTCAGATCTGCCCTTGGAGATGAAACAATTGACATGCAAGTGACCATGAGAACTTGAGCAAGAGCTCCTATCTCCCCAGGTATCAGATAATTCACACTCATGGCATGAAGACACAGGAAACTGAATTTCTTAAGCTGTGCTATCTGCAAGATTGTATTTTCCCCTTAGCAAGGCGCTAGCAGAAGTGATGGACATGGAAGTGAAGAGTATTAGCCCACAGAGCCCTGCAGCGTGTCTGCAATGCAACCTGCAGCAGCCACAGAGACCTCTCTCCTGCCTAGAGATGTCCTCCAGCAGACTCAGAGGACACAGCAATTTAACAGCACCATTCCCTCTCCTCAGCCCAGCCCTGTGCACTGACACACCAATTCTGTCAGACCAGAAGCACGCTAAAATAAACCAGGGAATGCAGAGCTTTCCCTCCATTTTCTTCCTCATTTCCCTACGCCTAACTATTTCCTGCTCCTCTCAACACAAGATCTGAACGCAAGTAGGAGTGCTGTCAGCACCAGGTCTCCTGGGGAAGAAGGGAAGTGATGAGATTTGCAGGATGGCACGTGCTACCAAGTCATTTCTCGCTCAGCTCTGGCAATGATAACCATCTTCCTTCACTGTCAGGAGCCAAAAGAAAAGTGAAACAGAAGCAGCAGCAAATTCATGAATTCCTACCTGGTTTCATGGTCATGTAAAAATCTTATAAAATGTAGACAGGTTCACTACATTATCTAGTGACCTTCCTATTAAAAACAAAAACCCCAACCCTCTTTTGAAACTTAGATATCATCCCATATAGAAAAATCTCTACTAACAATTTACTAAGTAAGCCATTCCACTTTTCAGAAAATTTCACAACAGCACTCGACAAATTCACAGCAGATCTACCAACTTAAGCAAAAGGCCCGTTAAAAATGCATTCCTAGGAAACAGAATAGAATGAGGCCTTCAAGGAAAATGTCAAAGCACTCTCTCAGTAAATGAAACAGCACTCTGCATTCTAATCCTCATGTGGATCCCTACCTTTGAGCACTTCTCCAGCACCTCCTCCTTGAACTGCAGGAACTTCTCCTGGACGGCAGGGTGGTTGAGAGCGAAGGACAGGAAGTGCGTGAAGGGCTGCTTCTTACGGAAGCTGTCCAGGAGCACATCGATCCGCGTCCGGGCAGAGATGACCCCGCTTCGGTGCTGCCCAGTGATCACTGCAGGAAAACACAGCAACACCCCTCTGCTTTCCTGAAGCTCTCTGCTTTTAGTCCCAGGCTCTTGAGGGAAGCAGTAGAAATCAAAGCCCCCAACCATGCATTGAAAAACCTGCCAGACTCCCTGCTTGACTTAAAATGCCTGACACGGCTGTGCTTTCCTCTGCAAAGACAGGATGATGCCATCAAAAGCATCCCTCTGCTGTCCAGAAAGTCAGCTCTGAGGGCCTAAAAAACAGTAACTGAGAGCCCATCAATTCAGGGGCCCTTCAGATTTCTAGAGCATTATTTCAAGTTTTCATATAGGCAGTCAGAGTGAAAAAGCCAAGGAAATCTATCAAGGATCAAGATGGTCCGTGTCATTTGTGCATGCACTTCATGGCACCAAAGAGAGAACACTTGAGCTTGACAGGAAAGAACAGCAAGGAGCAAAATTTCCTTGGCTTCCTATTATTACATGTTTTCAACATCTCTCAACTGTCCTAATAGTCCTTCACAGTTCTCAGGAAGAAGTTGAGACCCACTCCTTGAGAAGCACCACCATGTTCCTGTGCAGCATCACAGAGGGATCCTCCCAGCACTTCCTCCTCATAGCTCTGTCACAAACATCACTGCACACCATGCCAGTAATCTCTGAAGCATGCCCTAGGGAACCCTCCAAATACTCACTCTGGCAGAACCCACATGGGTCAGCCCTGATGAGCAATGTCTCCTTTCTTTTTAAGTCCGTGGAAGTGATGAGAGGGAACATAAGGTACAAGACGCCCTGCTCTCACTGCTGGGGTCTAGTGACAGCACCAGAAAGTCAGGAATGTAATCTAAACCCTTCTCATATTAAAGCACATGCTGATGTTTATTTCATACACAGGTATTTCTCTGAATGCTTATTTCAGTTTCTTATTGATGGAATACTACTTTAAAAACAAAACTAAAAAAATACAACACATTCAGGACCAAAGTTCTCAAGCCAGTCATTTAAGGCCCAGAAGAGACTTTTTCAAAAAAAAAAACCTGACACTTTTATAAAGATTTATAGACAACAGAAATAAACTGAGAAGAAAAGTGAAGTGACTTTCCCAGGGCCAAAAAGTGAGTCAGTGCTGTGTCAGGAGTAGGAATTAAAGGGAAAAAGCCTTCTGTACCCTCTCTCTGCTTAAATTGTGCTTGTGCAAGAGCAGATAAAAGCACATCCATTTTATGTGTATTCTACTCACCAATTTCTCCTTCCACTCCAGGCTTGGGAATGCTGATGGAGGTTCGAGTCTCTGTTTCTAGCCTCTTCTTGGTTTCCCCTTTCTTCCCAATGATGTACCTGGAGGCATAAAGTGCCAGTCCTTCCCTCACACAGTGACACTGAGCCACGCTCTATCATGTTTGTCCAGACCTGGACCCTCTGTGCTGGAGGGATGCACACACACACAGCTCCATGTTCAGGACCACATCCAGGCACAGAGGTGATTCCCAGGACTTCCCATTGTCCAGCCTGGGACAATGTTGAGCTGTGGCTCACAACTGGTTTAAGTCAGCCAGCTGGTCCATGACAGCTCTGCCCAGCATGTCCTGCCACACCCTCTTCATCAGCTGGGTTCTCTCTTTTCCCATTATCCCAGCTGAGGAAGAAATAAGGGCTCTTTTTCTGCTCTTTGCTTTGCTTAAGGTAGTCATTTGCCAGCATCCAAATACACAACGGACCACTTTTCCTTCTCTGTATTTCAGCAAAACTATTTAATTAATAAAACTGTCAAAAATAACTAGATAGAGCTTTGAACACTACAGGGTTCCCAGTAAACAAGAGACTGGAGTCAATAGGTGATTCCAGTCGTGTGTGTTCTCTGAAAGCTTTCACAAACTCCCCCTGCCAGGCTGCTCACTCCAGTTCTTCCTCCCCTGCCTTCTCCCACCCTCCCTGATGCTTTTATGTTCAAGGGAAGAGATGCTCAGACTCTCCTTCCAGCCAGCAAGCACCACCTGCTGTCCCTGCCATGGGGACAGTGAGGAGTCAAGCGAGGCCCAACTGCACTAGAAAGGCATTGCCAACTTCCCCTTCCTGAACGCTCAAACCCAGAGCACGGGACACATTCCAGAGATCCAGCGCTCACCCCAACCTCGAAAAATAAATATTCTCAACTTCTTCCCCAGCTGGTGGCAAATCAAATAAACCAAGGCACACAGGCTCACTTGTATAAGGGGCTGGGAACCTCCACCCGGCACTGGAAGCCTCGCTCAGTCTCCTCCACCACAAAGGCATCGCAGGGCTCGTCCGCGCAGTCACCGGGGCCTACCAGGAAAACCACGTCAGACCCTGCACAACCTCTGCGAAGTTTGGCAGTGCTTTATGTAGGACAACAGTCTCCTTCCAGCCTTCTCCCAAGGTTACATGAAGGAAGGAATGGGCTCCTCTCCACTGTGGATAACTGCTTTTTATTTATCACCTTACTACCAGCTCCAGAACACATAATGACTGCTTCTAAATCCGGCCGGCTGGGAGGCACAGGAAACAGGCAGTTACAGCCCAGGTTTTTTCTCAGCTGGAGTTTGTGCAATTCCCACACAGTGGGAATGGTCTCTTCTGGCAGCCAATTCAGAAATTTAGGGCTGCAGAAGAACACAGATAAAAGGTGAGGATAGTTTTGGTCCAAGGGTTCAGGCTAGTGATTTAGAAACAGCCTCAGAGGAATAGATGCAGCTTTCAACCGCAGGCCATTCAGTCGTGCACGGATCAAACAGAACATCTAGAAAGAAGCCATGCTTCCTATCCCCTTTCCAACACAAACAGGGATGAATTTGGATGGAAAGCACCTTGTTAAAGCTTAGTGCAGTCCACTGAAAGGCAAGGTGAGAGGAGAAACAGGATGAAACTGCCACAGTCCCATTTGAAAAGTAACACTGGAGCTTTTCTGTGCCCACAACAACTCACACACAACTACAACAAACATACAGGCAGAAAGACAAAGTAAAATACACCAGGACAGGAAGAATTTTGTCCCCAAAATGGCTAACACCTTCCAAAAGCTGCACTGTAGGAGGCCAGTTTTTAAAAGCACAAAAATTGCAAGGACAGAGGGTCTTCAGCAAGCAGCTTCCATATCTGCCATATCTGCAAAAAATCACGCTACGGAAAAGAAAGAAACCCAGGAAAAACAGATCTACAGACCTAATCTGGTTTTCCCTTTTCCCGAAGACCTTCCACAGTCAGCAAGCAAACTGGACAGTCAGCAGCACAGACAGCCAACCCACTTGGGACAACTGGGATTGCTTCCACTTTGGGCAGCAGACTCGTCAGGGACCAACGCAAAGCCTTTTTCTCCCTCTTGAACACCTCAGTCCAGCACATGGGCTGGTCTCTGTGCTCATGAAGATATCGGAGATGACACTGAGAGCTCCCTAGATCCCCAGTGTTGATGTTTACACCTCTTGAGCATCACTCCTTACCTGCATAGAAGTCCTCCTCCTCCTCACGTGGGAAGGCCTGCTCTTGGATGAGATTTTTCCGGTACACTCGCCCCCCAATCCTTATCAGGGGGGGCCGCAGCACATCCATCCTGCTCCTCCTCCTACTGCAACAACAAAGACAGCTTTGCTAACTCAGGCGAAAAGCAAACTTCGGTGTTTCCTTGCGGATTGGGTTGGGAGGAACCTTAAAGTTCAGCTTGTTCCAACTCCCTGCCATGGGCAGGGACACCTTCCACTATCCCAGGGTGCTCTGATGGGGCAGCCACAGCTTCTCTGGGCACCCTTTGCCAGGGCCTCACCATCCTCACAGGAGAACAATTCCTTTCTAATATCCAATCTAAACCTCCCCACCTTGAGCTAAAAGCTTCTCCATGTAGAGTCTTCACAAAGGCAACACCTCCTCAAACCTTATGTGTCTCAACCAAAGAGTAATTTTATGAGAAGTCGCAAGTACGTAAAGCGCAATCAAGTGAAAACGGAAAATGTAAGCAGTGCAAGGTATGTAACTCCAAAACTCACAGGTTTCAGCTAAAACTCACTGTAACCTCAGTCAATGTGACATTTCATCATTTCTTTGGGCTTTAGCGGCACTGATTTAGAAATGTTTAGAGTGGAGACCATTTAATGGTGCTAAAGCAAAGAGCTGGTAGTGTTCTGTCAGAGACTTTGTATCTTCAGCACTTGAATTTCTATGTTCTCTGGCATGGTTAATTTAATATTGGTTGTCTCAATTTTAAAACAGAATCCGTTACTCAGAAAATATAGTTTCCACTAAAAAATTCACTTTTGTCAGGAGGTTTACCCGTCCACTGCAACAGAACAGGAAAAAATTGAGAGCTTGCTTTTGAAGCAACTAGCATCTTACATTAGATTTATTACACAGAGTGACATCAGGTTCAGAAGGTTAATACTTCTCCCCTCAGTTCAAGCCCCACCTTCTGAAATGACTCCCAACCACCTGAACTTACACTAAAAATAAGAAACACTTACACCAAAATAAAAGTAATAATTCCTGTAGCTCAAGGGAAGAAGTGCAGAGGTAAACTGTGCACAAAGACCGAATAAGCCATGAAAAATCAGTCGCTGGGGCTTTTGTTTCCATGCAGGCTTTTTTGGGAGGGTTATGTTTTTAACACACTGGTGTCACAATTTCTTGACACACGACTTCTGAAAAGCGAGCAGCAACAGCGGGAGGTACAACGCAGCTGGGGCTGCAGCCTCACGGCAGGATCCGGCTCCTGAGGGGAGGATCCAGAGGGGCTGCGGGCAGCCCGCGGGAACCAACTCCAGGCCATCCAGGGAGGGCGGCAGGGGCACCGGCAGGGCCCGCACCGCGCAAATTCCCGGGGCGCCGACGGTAGCGAAGCAACCGAACCCCTCGGCTTGACGTTCACAGCCCTACGGGAAGGCGACGGGAACAGCGAGGCATCCCCGTCCCCCCCGCCGCCGCCATCTTGTCCCCGCTCCCCCCTCCCTCCCCCGCTCTCCTCGCGCGTCCCGCCGGAAGTACCGCGCGCCCGCCCCATCATGCACCGCGAGCGCGGCCGCGAGCGCGGCCACGCGCGCTACCCGCACCAAGCTGCCGTCCGGGCGCCCAGGTGAAGGAGAGAGGGTTGGGGACGGGAGCGGGGAGCGGCGGGAGGCGGCGGCGCGGAAGGTGAAGGGCGATGATGGGATAAGCGAACGGGGAGGGCGGAGGCAGCGGCAGCGGCGGCGTGTGGGCTCCGCACTCACCGGGAAGCGGCTCGGAGGGGCCATGGGCGGGAGGGCGGTGGAGGGGGCGTGGTCGATGCGTGGGCGTGGCGAGGAGCGCTGGGTGGGCGTGGCCATGGTGCAGGGGGCGTGGCCTGTGGGGCGGGAGCGCGGGCCATGGGCCTCCACCCCCCCCAAGATGGCGGCTCCTGGAGTGCCCGAGGCGTTGGCTGGAGGTTCTTGTAACAGGCGCGGGCATCGCCCTGACCTGCCGCCTCCTCTCCTCTGTGTTTGTTTAAAATAAACCCCCTACAGCCACACTTAGGAATCTGTCGAGTCTGCGAGCCCCGGCTGGCGTCGTTTCAGCGCAAGCCGTCGTCGCACCTCCTTTGCGAGCAGGGAGCTGAGCCTGAGGGTTTGCTGAGGGAGGTGCTGCAGGGTGTAGCATAGCAAAAATAAAAGTTTGTTTTATGCAGGCGTTTTTCTTCATAGCCCATAAGCCCCCACCCTTCTGTGAGCTGCTGTGTCCTGTGTTACACACAGTAAATTCAACAACCTTGAGCACTCTTGGAGAGACTTAGAGGGGATGGAGGAACAGGACAAAGGGAACGGCTTCCCACTGACAGAGGGCAGGGCTAGATGGGATATTGGGAAGCAATTACTCCCTGTGAGCCCCTGGCACAGGTTTTCCAGAGAAGCTGTGGCTGTCTCATCCCTGGCAGTGTCCAAGACCAGGTTGGATGGGGCTTGGAGCAACCTGGGATAGTGGAAGGTGTCCCTGCCCATGCCAGGGCATGGAATGAAATGAGCTTTAAGGTCTTAAAACCACATTTTCTCCACAAAATCCTCGAGTGCTTTCCAAGGGCACTGTGTGTGTACCCTACAGAGCCTGCAGAAGTGCACTAAATACAACAACAAATGAATGAAATGGGCAGGATAATTTGGAAGTGCTTATAAGTATTTGGAGGAGTAGCAAGTGCTGTCACTGGTAAGTGCCAAGTGACACCTTTTTTACTATCAGAGAGGTACCTCACGAGTTTTAAGTCTCAAGTCGTGACAAACATACAGCCAGTACCTCTTAAAAACAAGGCTGAGAAGAGAGCGTGCAAGAGGCAGCCGGAATTGTGCTGCACAGGCAGGTGGATCCTCAGACATTGCCAGTTTAAGTCAAATACAGTGTTTTAAAGGCAAAAGCACGTCTGGAGTGATGCAGAAAGCAGCTGCTGCGGGTTAGGCACAGTGTGGCTCCGTGCAGGATGCAGCACTGGAACTGGCAGTCCCGCAGCCTTCCAGGTTTTATGAGGCAGCCGGACTTCCGTGTTTGTGCTCCTGGAAACAAGGGGGGGAAAAAGGAAAGAAACCCTGCCTTTTTATGACCCTGGGGAATGAGACAAGCGCCAAGGCAGGTAAAGGCCGGTGAATTCAGGCCAGCAACCTGTACCTCGTTATTTTTGTGCACGCTCTGGATGAATTCCCAGGGGAGTTCCGAGGGGTCGGAGCAGAGGTTACCTTCAGTTTCGGGGTGTGACAGCTCTGTACCCATCCCCACAGTGGGCACAGGCAGCTCTCCCACACACGAGGCAGCCTGGACGCTCTGAGGTGGTGGAGGCGGCTCCATCCTGCCCCTCACTGCCTTCATCCGTCCTCAGAGACGTGCGGCTGCTGGCTCTGCGCCCCGGGGAACTCCGAGACGCCCTTCCTAACTCGAGCTCTGCTCTTTGTCCTCCCAGGCTGGGCTGGGGTGCAATGGCAGCCTCCTCCTCGTCCTCCTCGGCCGGCGGAGTCAGTGGCAGCTCCGTGACAGGGTCAGGGTTCAGCGTTTCGGACCTGGCGCCGCCCCGGAAAGCCCTCTTCACTTATCCCAAAGGAGCCGGGGAGATACTGGAAGGTGATTGCTCCTGCCCTTCTCCTTCCCTGCTCCTTCTCCAAGTTGCTGAACTTGGCACCCCACTGGCAAAAGCTGAAGGTAGAAAGGAAGCACCAGGGCTTGGTTGGTCCCAGCTTTCCCACCAGTTGTTCATGAGGAAGTGATTTTTCTGGCAGTCACCTGCTTTTTAGCTCCATGACAATACTTCAGACCAGGAAGCATCTCCCCAAAAGGGAACATGATGGTGTTAATTGCTCATTGTTAGCTAATCCTTTGATGTCAGGCAGGGATTACTGCGACATAGCTGAGACAGGAGTATTTTTCTTGGCAGAAGTAGTAATTTTCTTGGTTTGGGTTGGGTTTGACTGGGTTAGTCCAGGAGGCAGCTTGTCTCCCTGCCAGCTTGCATCTGGGTGCCCGAGCCCTGCCACCAGCTTCGTTGGGTTTGCAGAAGGAGAAGCCCAGCAAGCTCTGGGTGAGGGAGGAAGGGCAGGTCCTCCGGGTGACAGGGTTAAACCAGGGTCTCTCTGTCTGCTCCCCTTGAACTTCCCTTGTCACCGTGGGATGGCTGGGACCAAGGCTGGAGTGTCCCTGTGGCAGCACAGGGCAGCTAGGAACTGATGGCTGTGCCGCTTAAGGGTTTTGTTTATTACGCATTAGAGCTCATATGCCAGGCTATGGAAGTAATTATGACTAAAGGTTTGCTCACAGAACTTAACGAGCCCTTAAAACAAATTAAAATAATGAAGCACTTCGTGTTACCAAATAGACAGGCAGCTGTTCCTCCTGAGAGCCACTCGGCAGGACAGACAGGGAGTCGGAGGAGGGAATCCAACATTTAGGTTGGAAAAGGCCTCCGAGACCATCAAGTCCAGCCTGTGACTGATCCCAACCTTGTCAACAACACCAGAGCACTGAGTGCCACATCCAGTTGTTCCTTGGACACCCCCAGGGACAGTGACTCCACCACCTACCTGGACAGCCCCTTCCAATGTTTTTCCGTGAAAAAATCCTTCCTGATGTCTGCAGGATATATTTGGGGCATCACTTGTGAGAGGAACCTCTGAGCACGGTGAAACTCCAGCTCTTCCCTGGGGTTCATCTTTGGATTAGATTTTTCCAGAGTTTTGTCTTTGAAACTGCTCTCCACGTTGTTCTGGCACAGAGCTTTAAGTGGATTGTGCTTTGGGCTGACGTGTTTACCAGGAGGAACACAGCAGTTCACCTGCTCAGGGTGGCAGCAACAACCAAACACTGTCCCTGTTGCAGGAAGCGCTAGGTTGGCTTTTTAATTTCTGACACAAAAGGTGATATACCTATTCTTTCATCAGGCAGGTACCAGTGGAGAAGCTGCAGTTTCCTCTTCAAAAATCCCCACTGACTGACTGATTTTTATTGCTACTTTAACGATCTCGCTTGTTTCTAAATAAACCCGTAGGTATTTTGGGGTTTTTTAGAAGGAAGCAGTATAAACTATGCAGTGCTTGGCACACAGTTAGCTATGTTTCTCAGATTGCTTTATTTCTGAGTCACTTGTGTGATCAGTTACTGACCTGGATGGCAAGATACACATTATTTGAAATTCTTTATGTGGGGTTACGGTCTGAGCCCATGGGAAATCCTAAAGCATTCTAAGGACACAAGCATCGGAGCCCTGAGGGAATCAGAGACTGCCATAACATTACCTGGCTTCTCCTTAGCTTAACTTCTATTTAAAATGGACTAAAATTGCATGTCAGAGGGGATGCAAGAGAATTCCAGCCAGGATGTCTTCCCAGGTAGCACCACTGCCAACCAAAGCCCTGTGCAGAGTCACAGGGGCTGCGCTCAGCACAGGGGAAAGTGTCGGAACGAGGCAAGGGAGAACCCACACCTCAAACATAAAAATAGGAGGTCAGGGACACCGAAGGCTGCTCAGCCTTAAACTTTGGGGTTCAGCCATCTCCTTTTTCTGTTTACAGATGGCTCTGAGAGGTTCCTCTGCGAGTCTGTGTTCAGCTTTCAGGTTGCATCGACATTAAAGCAAGTGAAGCATGGTAAGCACCGAGCGCCGGCCGCGCGTCGCTCGGGGAAGGCGGCGGGGGCAAAGCCTGACCTGCTCTCGAGTGCCAACCACAAGAAAGCAGAGTGAACGCTAAGTCAGGCCACCACGAAGTCCTTTTGCAAGCCCTATGCAAAGCACCGGGAGCCCACAGAGGCTGGGTGGGAATAGGCTGTGCCTTCCGAAGCTTGTTTTTCCATGGCTGTGTGGCAGCGTGAGGTGAGGCTGGAG
Organism: Eulacestoma nigropectus; assembly: GCA_013397775.1. Taxonomy (NCBI): domain Eukaryota; kingdom Metazoa; phylum Chordata; class Aves; order Passeriformes; genus Eulacestoma; species Eulacestoma nigropectus. Next base: position 170,312 of record VZTE01002996.1, read on the forward strand.
GAGGAGGTTCTGGGCAGGAAACGCCCACGCTCTGATCTTGGCCCAGCGCTGACTGTCTCTCTGGCCTGGGGCAAAGAGACGCTCCATTCCACCTTTGTTTCTCTTGTGGCACTGGCAGGGTCAAGTGAGGCTTCCAGAGGCACCCAGGAGGCGGCCACGCGTGGCGTGGCGTGGCGTGGCATGACTCCACTCCCTGCCTCCCCAGGGAACAGCCTGACGTCCTGTCTGAACCTCTGCTTCCCTGCCGGGCCCTTTGCCCTCGCCCAGGTGCCTGTGACCCAGCGATGGGCTTGGCTGCGTCACAGCTTCAGTCCTCACAGAGAGGACAGCAGATCCTGTCTGCTGCTCAAGGGTCACATCCTTTCTGGGCCCCGCCTCTTGTCAGCCAGAATGGTACTTCCACCTGTTGTCTCAGAGTGGAGAGGTTTCCTGTCCTCCTCCGGTTGTCGGGGCATGCACCAGCTTGCAAGGCCCTGATCCTGTATTTCTGCACCAGAAAGCAAAGCTGAACTTCAGAGCCATTGTTCCCACAGCTCTGCTGTGGCTGTAGCTACCAGGGGCTGCTGCACAGCCTGGCACCCTGATGGACACCAGCCTTTGGAACTGTGGAGCACCTCCCTGTTTTCTCCCTGTAAGAAAGGTGAAGGGCTTAAAAAAAAGATCGAGGTTATCATTTTTTGGCTTGTTTGTTTGACAGTTCCCAAAAGGGCGCAGGAGGTGGAGTGAGAACAGTCCCTCTTAAAAGCACCCACTGCTGCAGTCAGCATAAATCACGCAGAGTTTATGTTACGCCTCTTGCTCTCTCCAAGAGGCTGCAGTGAGCTTACAGCACTGTTAGACTTCCAGCAGAGCTGGGAGAAGGGATATTCCCATCTCTGCACCACCGCAGCTCATTTAACTGAAGATGGACCCTGTGTGCCCAAGACACAATGGGTTATAAGTAAACCTGAGAGGAAGGGGTTGTCTGCGGGATCTCCGGGACCTTCCTCTCGTTAGCAGGCTCTGGTTGCAGAGCCTTTCTGCCACACTCATCCAGGTCCTCCTCCAAGGACCTTCATTAAAAGCACAGTTCCTCCTGCTGCACCCAGCTCTACCGTGGGCTGACCAAGCCCTCTCTGAACTTCTCTGTTCTTCTGCACTATAAATATTTATGCTTTATGAAATGAGCTTCATCCTGTTTTCACCCCCATACACTAATGGGCCTGATGTTTCCCTGTTAGGACTTGAATGTACATGGCACGGGCAGGGACAGGTAAACACACACTGGGGCAGAAAAGCCTGTCTCTGCTTTCTCCTCACTGTTTGCATGGAGTGGGTTTGGATTCAAATGGGCTCCATGGGTTTTATTCTGCCCTGCTCCCCACTGACAGCTGAGAATTTGCATCTAATTGAAAGGTTTAATTGCGATGCCATTGCAAACCACAGTTACCTTTGAACTCCTTGCAGATCAACAAGTTGCAAGGATGGAAAAACTTGCCAGTCTGGTGGAAGAGCTGGAGGCAGATGAGTGGAGGTACAAGCCAATAGAGCAGCTCCTGGGATTCACTCCCTCCTCGGGCTGAGCGTGTCTGGATCGCTGCTGTCAGGGAGCAGAAGAAAAACATTCCCTGGCCTGGCTTCAAAACACCCCCCATTTATCAGATGCTGACAGCTGCATCAGCAGGATGGGGCTTTGGGTTTTTTTGAGAGTGGGGATCCCCCGTAAAGCTGCCAATAAACGGAAATGAGGGGATTCTGTAGGTCCTTACAGGCTGGCAGGGCTTGGTTTCTGTAACTTAGAAGGCAGGATCAGCTGTACAGCCCTCGGAGAATCTCCGTATTGTTACAGAGGAGGGCACATGGGCAGCGTGGCTGCGGGGAGGGCAACCCCATAACTCGGGCTGGGCTCCTGCTGGAGTGCGGCTAGAGCGCTGGGCAAGCGGGGAAACCCTCTGGAGCAGATGCCAGAAACACTCCTCAGCCCCAGCCGTCATTCTGGGGGATGGACATGAACTGTCCCAGGGTCGGGTGCGGGGCCAGGCGGTGTCACCTCCTCCAGCACTGCCTCAGGCATTGCCCAAGCTGTTCCCTCTTCATCGCCGTTTCTCTGGTAGTGCTGGCAGGACTCTGCTCTATCTTTAATACCCTGAAACTTTGTCCTCTTTGTTCTGTATTAGATTTCTCTGTGACAATAAAATAACTCTTTGAAACTCTTTATCTGGTCTGATGAGGGAAACAATCAGCTGTTTGGGAGTTAAGGAGGTTTAGTGAAGCTCAGAGGCAGTTTGACTGTCACGATGTAGACTGAAGTTCAATATGAGAGGAACCAAACCATGTTCAAAAGTGGCTTGGTTTAAGTCAGATTTTAATCCTGGTTTAACTCAGCCAGAGGAGAAGACCCTGGTTTAAAACCATCCATTTTAATCATCTTGTTTTTCGGTTGTACTTCACTTCTGTTCTTGGAGGGAACTGGATTTCCATGTTCTGGCGTAACCATTTCAACATGTTGATTTTCCATGGATGAGAGCCTTCGCCCCATGACTCTGCTGGCCGGCAGGGGGTAGGAGCAGCACCGTATGCAAGCAATTATTTGATTTACTGCTCCAGATGCCTAATTTTTCAATTTTCAACATCTTACTTACGAGATGATTGTATTTTTTACTCACTATTTCAGCCCAGCCACATCTGGATTGAAACAGATTAATTGGAATCCATTCCCATTTTAAGATCACCAGCAATTAGCTAAAACTAAGGGGGAGAAGTATACAGCCACCTTCTGTGTTTGTTGCTGCTAAAAAATATGTTCCAGTACCAGAGTCAGCTTTGGGTAATCCAGAGCCCCACACTGCCTGATCTGCAGGTGAAGCCACAATTCCAGCTCTGTGGAAATTCACCGCGCGGCTGCTGGAGCGGCGCAGGGGCGTTCTCACGTCGGCTGCAGCTCAGCTGAGATGTGTCCCACGCTGGCTGCCCCGGCCCCGGCCCCGGCCCGGAAAACCTCCTCCCCAGCCTTGGAGGGCTGCCAGGCCCCGCTCTGCGGGGGCCTCCTGCACAGTCAGCGGCTCCGCGGCCAGGAGAGCTCTAAACGTGACGGCAGGCGGGATTCAAACTCCATCCCAGATGGGCTTGCTTGGGAAAGAAGGGAGTGCTTCAACCCTCCATTTTTTTGTTTGCTTGGTGGCATCTATTTTTAATCCTGCTTACTCCAGCTGCCTAAATCTAGCTTGGCCAAACCTGCCAAAAATCCTCACCCCGTATCATTGTGGGGTTTGGCAATGGAACAGCAGATCCCCCAATCTCCCTCACTCACACTCGGTCCCCCCTACTCGCTGACCCAGCACAATCAGGCACACAGAGCTTTTCCTTTTCACTGCTCAACTTGGGAAACTTTTCCACCCTGCCAGCCCTCCTGAGATGCCAGGGGCTCGGCGCCTGCAGCTCTGCCCACGGGATGCAATGCCCAGGCATTGCCCAGGCTTTCCCGTCCAGATCCAAAACACGGCAGAGCTGAGATTTATCCCCCTTCACCCTCCTCCCATTCCTTGTTTTCCAGCAGTGTCTTGTGCTGGGACAGAGTGGGAGCAGGGAACGTCCCCAGCTCCGTGCTGTACATGGTGTGTTTGTATGTGTGCCCAGCACCAAAATAGACACATGTGTGAGAGCCATTGAGAGGAAGTGAAAAGTTCACCCTGTACAGTACTACGAATGCAAAAACATGTTGTTGGCCGTTCCCTCCTCCCTCTCAGTAAACACTTTATGTAAGGCAGGGAGAACTGGAGGGATCCGTGTGGGCAAAAACCCTCCATGCTCCCCCTCCTCCAAACCCAGGTTTTCCCTGGCAGCTGGAAATTCCCGAGCCAGCCTATTTCCTGCTTTGCAGATCAGTGGGGCTGCGCCGGCAGTGGATATTTCTCCTTGGGCTTTGGAAGCCCCGGTGCCCCCTCAGCCCGGGGGTCGCAGGAGCCCGGGCCCGTTCGGAGGCTGCAGCTGGGCGCGGAGCGCAGCGGGGAGGGAGCCCGGCAGCTGCCAGAAAAAGCTGATGCGGGGAGGGGAGGGGAAAATAAAAGAAGAGCCGAACAAAGAGCCTCGTTCAGGGCTGCTGGTTGGTTTTCCTGTGGGTGCTTGCAGCAGAACGTTATGTACCGGCACAAGCCCCGCTCACACCTCCCCTCCCCGGCTCCTCTTGCCGCTGGCCACGGCCCCAGCGCTGGCCACGGCGCCAAGGCACGCGCTCGCCTCGCTGCCCGGGCAGGCTGCCCGGCAGGGAGGGCCTCTCCCAACATCAAGGATGCAGCAGTGTGGGGCAGTACCCCCAGAAACACCCTCTCCCATCTTTTGCCCCAAAAGCACCCAAGGGGAGATGAGTTTCACAGCCCACGCCCTGCGAACGACACGGTGCCGACCCGGCACTCAACCCGGCACTCGGCGTCTCAGCTGCCAAAACCTGTCCACTGCCCTCCTGGATGCACGTTCCTTGCTCCTCCGCCTGGCTCCTGCAGCTGCTTGTCCCAGGGGCGAGAGACGGGCCCAGAAGGTTTGGCTGTGGCACAGACCTGCCCGGCCAGCAGCGCGCTGGGACCTGCCACTGCGTCCCACGCAGCCAAAGCTCACCTGTCAGAGCTGGCCACGGGCTCGGAGGATGCAGGGTCACCCCTTGTGTGCCCGTCACCCCCTGCCACAACCAGGGACCCAGTCTGAAAGACACCCACCCCACCAGGTACTTAGGGGGCACAGTAAAAACCGTGGCCTCAGCCGCTCTGTTACTTGGACACAGAGGATCCCGCCAGTGTCTGTGCCAACCCAGTGTGCCAAAATAGTGTGTAAATTTACCTAAAAGCAACTTTTTGGGCCACAGAGCTGCTGGGAAAAAACCACAAAACCAGGGACTCCTCCATAGCAGCAGCCCATGGGGCAGGAATTTGTCCCCCACCATACAGGGGGCACAGCTTGCAATCAACATGAGCCAGGGCACTCGCTGAGCCCCTCAGTACATCTCCTCCCTTCCTCCTCCTCTTCCTCCTCCTCCTCCTCCTGCCCAGCCCCCTCCCCCTGCAGCCTGCAGAAGCGCTGAGCTCAGCACATCCCGGGCAGGGGCCCAGCCAAGGACCCTCCCCAATGCCAGCCGCTCCCCCCGGCTCCTGCTTAACCCTTTGAAAAGCCAGGCTGGAAATCAGAACGATCAAGTAAATCTCATCACAGGAAGGGGACAGGCACAGCTGGCTGGGAACAGACTGTCCAGAAAGCCTTGATCTCTCCCAGAAAGGACAGCAGGTCAGGGGGAAAGACACGCTGCTCGTCCACAGAAACCACGCTGGGTTTACTGCCAGCAGCAGGACCAGGGGAGGGGAAGTGCAGGGATTACCAACACTGTAGCTAAAACTTTACTTTCCGGCCCAAAACCATTCCTAGAGGCCCTGCTGCAGAGGAGCAGCCTGGATCTCAGCTGCTTCTGGGAAGCAGAAGGACCTGCCAGCCCCACATTGCTTCCCCTCCCCTCCCAGCTGGATTATTTTATTGCAGGGATCAAAAATTACATTTCCCCTTTAAAACTTGCCATCACACCAGAGCTGCTTGCTCCACTGCCTACCAGGAGATGTTATGGCAAAGAAAGAAAAATATTTATGCTTGGCTCCAGAATTCCAGCTTATTTTTAGCAAGGCACCTTCCCTGTGGTCTTTTACCTCTTTTTTTTTTGTTTATTTGCTGCTTTCCCCCTGTTTTGACCCCCCAAACCAGCAGATCCTCATCTATTTTCAGCCTCACCCAGCTGATATTTGTACCAAGGACTTGGTGGCTGTGGGGAGAAATAACCCGCGAGGTACATTTTGTGAAAAACAGGATCCCAAGCACCATCCAGCTGCTTCCAAGCACGAGTGTGCAAATACTGGGGTGTATTTTTAACGGCTGGGGTTGGGGGTTGTTAATTTTTTGTCCCAAAAAGCCAAGGAGTAGCTCTGCAAGCTGCAGGCGCAAGCCAGGACTTGTTCCCAACTCCCCAGACATCTCCTCTGCTCCCTGGGATGCTACCCACTCCCCCAGCCTGGACTTCCACGCCCAAAATGCTGATGGATTCAAGCTTTGTACCCTAAAAAGCAGCTAGAGCTGCTGGTGGGGTGCCCAGGCCCTCTGCACCCTTCGGGTGAGAGGTCACAAGCAGCGGGTGGGGGACCCGCGCCCCTCGCTCCTGGCTGCCGTGTGCTTTGCACTGTGTTTATCGCCGGGCTCTTATCAATCTCGGCTCGGGAAGGACAGGACCCAAGATAGGTCCCGGGGTGACTTCAGCGTGTGCTCAGCCCCTCCGATAAAGCCGCAGGCAGCGCAGCGGGAGGACAAACAAAGCCCTTTATCTCCGGTTCGGCTCCTTGCGCTCCTCAGGGCCCGGCTTTGGAAAGGTCCCGTACGCGGGGAGCGGCGCAGGACCCGCGGCTGCGGGGGACGCGCTGCCAGAGCGGAGGGCTCGGGGGGGGTCCCGTCCCAGCGCTGGGAGACTCCGGGGAAGGCAGATGGGGTCACCCCCAACCTGGCACTGAGCAAAACTCCATCCCACAGGCCACGGCCTGGCCGTGCCCTGCCCCCGCCCCCCTGATCTTCAACAAGTCTCGCTCCGACGGCCCTTAGGGCCTTCAGGCACGGGACACGGCCAGCGAGTGGGACACCGGGATCCCGCTGCCGGGGGTCCCGCTTCGGTTTGTCCCTGCAGCGGGGCTCACGCCAGCCCGTGCCAGGCCGGCAGCATTCGGCCGCGCCGCTGCCACCACGCACACAGCCCCTGGAAATCGAGGCGGATCAAAACCTGACCCACCGGGAAACCCTCACTGGTTTCCCAGCCCAGGGAGGGCCCGGGGACCACGGGGACACGGCCGGTTGTCCCCTTCCCCACCGGAACGTGATGCGAGTGTCCGAGCGACAGGCTGGCGGGGAAGGGGGGGTGAGCCCGGGCGCTGAGGGGGAGCCCCGGGGGCCCGGGCCGGGCCCTGACGCAACCGCGGGTCCCGCTTGCAGCGCGCGGGCAGCGCCGGGCCCGGGGGCGTGGCCTGCGGCCGGGGGCGTGGCCCGACGGGAGGGCGTGGCCTTTCCGCTGTCACCGGGCAGGAGAGACGCCGCGGACGTGCCCCGCGCTCCCATTGGCGGACGCGGGGAGAGGGGCGTGGCCCGCCGTGCCGTCCGTATATAAGGGCGGCGCGGGCGGTGTGGGCAGAGCGGTGTCGCGGTTCGGTCGGGGTCGGTTCCGTTCTCTCGTGTCCAGATCCATGCCCGGGCTGTGGGAGCGGCTGGCCGGCGGCGAGCGGGGCCGCCTGGAGACCTCCGACTGCGAGTCGCTGGGCAGCGCCTCCGGCTCGGAGGGAGGTGAGTGCGGGTCCCTGAAGGGCTGGAGGATTGATGAGGGTTCCTGGGCGGAGGGGGTGG